>JAODLI010006210.1:0-28118 GCA_027575585.1 Percopsis omiscomaycus | reverse complement strand
TTTTTTCTCTCATTTACCCCCTGTAGTACCTACACACACCTATAGGGGTACACATACTCCTATTTGAGAAACACTGATTTAGATGATGGTAACATTACCATTTCTTCTATTAACCAATTTAATTAAAAAACACTCTGTCTACCCCAAGTGGAATTGTTCTGTTGATAAGCCTCAAATATACTCTCCACATCAGGATCATTTTAGGGACCATGATGCTGAATTAGATTAAATATAACCTTTTTATGCTTTATTCCTCACCAATTTTATATTAGTTTCATCATCGCAACAAGGAGGTTGGGACACTCGTTTTATGTTATTAAAATTGTTTGCACAGTGGGGGATAATTGTGTAGCTCCTGTTCAAAACACTGTCTGTAGTAAAACCTGGCTGTAGCTCTCTGACATACTACATTCTAGTAAATCTTTTCTTTTCCACAGACAATCTGAACCTAGACTCCAGTCTCATCATGAATTCCAGTGACCTCCCACTCCTCTCCCGTTGACCTTCAACTTGATTTCCCTAGTTTGAAGGGCCTTAGGCTGTTTCTATTGTGTTCACTCTATTGGGGCTGTACATAGATTTATTTTTTGTACTTTAATATTTTGTCCATTTTGAAATTTTCCTTCAATTACTTTTTCATTTGGGAGAAAGAATCTACATCAAATGAAGAATTTTGTGTTTGTTTGTGACATGATAGAGTTGCAATATTAAGATAGTCGCTGTTAGTTTACAATGATGGGCAGAAGGTCTTACAGTGACTGGATCTAGAAGAACATTTAATTATGGAGATATGAATCAATTTGCATATAAAGAAAACTGTAAATATAATTGTAGAAAATAAACATACAGGAAGTAAGGAAATAAAACCCATTTTTCAAGGCCAAACATGTCCCCAAATAAAGTGTCCTGTTAATTACTCTATTAACTCACACAATTTGCTACATTCCATTATGAAAGTTAGAATAAAGTTATAATTGTTGTAGAACACTCTTACTATGAACATATATATTCAAACATTGCTAAATACACTGGAAACAGGAGAATCATTTAAGATGGGTTTTTTTCTCCACATTTTCTGATTCACAACTCACATTTCAGTGTGGCTCTGTGGCTTTATAGTTCATATATCGTTTTTTGTGAGTAGGACACACAGCAATAATCCATATTAAAATTAATTGCAATGCATCATGTATTTTCCCCATGATTATGATTAGGTCAGTCAATTGATTTGTTTCTAAAGAAATACCCCGATTCCAAAAAAAGAACCAGGATGGAGCCTAGAATTCTGAAAAAAAAGTTGTACTCAATTATATCAGAGAAATGGCACAGCTACATACTCTGAAGGGATGGGAGTACAACCTTTTTCTTGCAGTATTCCAGGCTGAGGGGTGGGTAATTGATACTTTTTTGAGTGTATTCCTTTTAGAATATAATAACTTCTTGATTTACAGAATTTCCATGTGTACATCTCCACAGCAAACATAACTTTTACTGTGAATCACTCAATATTTTGTAGACCATGATTCTTTAAGATCTTACCTACACTGTGTGATTTGTTTACATTACTAACAGTGTTGAATAAAGTGTGATTTTAATTTTGACTAATGTATGGTCTTGTTAAGTGATTTGCTTTTTTTCCTTAGTGAGCATACTCTTCAACTCAATACATGAACAGAAAAGGGCTTTTGATGAAGTTCATTGTGTATCATTTTATTTCCTTCAGCACATGAACAAAGACATGAAAACAAATAGATGATATAATATTTCATAGTGTGATATGCTTGGCACAGGTATAGGCCTACCTGTGCAAGGAACACACAGTCAAATGTTCTACAAAGCTTCCACCTCTGTATGCCATTCCATAAATTATAATGTATTAAAGAATAGACATTTACAATTTCACTCAAGCTTTACTGGGTCACTAATTATCTTACTGCATAGGATAAGAATAGTGTGTCTTACTGGAGCAGCACAAATCCTACTGGCAGCCATGAGAGAAACTCCCAGTAATGATGTGCTGCTTCTGCGTGGCACACTGGTTGCTTCACCTACCTGGTCCTAGTTTAAACACTGCTGTACTAGCTGATAAAATATTGTTGTTACAAAGACATGGTACAGGGGCAGCTCTAAATAGATGCAAAACATTTGAACTTCTCCCTCTTGTCATGGCCACACTTTCAGGTATCCACCTTGTTGAAAAACAACATTGTGTGGCGAAAAGATGTTCAAAGTAAAATATTAGCTCCTTGTAGTTCATTGTCAATGCATGTGGCAGTGTATTATATGCAACAATTGAAAACATAATCATGTATATCTAAGGCCAGAGGTCTATCCACACCTTACTTCTACATTCAAATATTAGGTTGTAATTATATTGTCTGGATACTTGGTCTATTAAGCTATTAGCAAAGTTCAGAATGACATAGGCTAATCAACAGAAATACATTTAGCTCACTAGGCCAATACTGTTGCATAAGACCATCCAGCCATTATGTGTCCAACTCAGGGTTGATGGGGTATGAGCCTATTCGAACATACAGTATATGAACAAATTTAAAATGTGTGACCTTTATTTTATTATTTGTCATTTTTAATAATATTATTTCTTTATTTATTTTTTTACACTTAATTTAGCCCTGCATTTGTGATTTTGGGTCATGTGTGTTCCATTTTATGATTGTCTGTTAAGACTGAGGGCGGCATAAAATTCAAAATAGATTTAGTGATTAGGGTTTGGCCTATTTGGTGAGTAATTCTCATAACCTTATGTCAAAGAAAATATGTTTTGATATATAGCATCTTTAAAACAGGGGGGTCCAAAAGTCTGAGTCCATAACCATTTGTTTGTTTTCACCAAAAACTTATTAAATAAAATTCTATAAATATTTTTCAGATAATTTCATCAAAATTAAGAGAAATTTTAAAATTAGGTAATTTAGCAGCTGCTTTTATCTAATGCAACTGTTCTGTACAGTTGCAAGTATTATGGAGCAGGTATGGGTTCAACACCTGGGCATGTTGGGGATCAAACCTATGAACTTTCAGCTGGGAATCCACTTCCATAACCAGTATAATTTAGTGAAATGGAGATGACAATTTCTTAAAAAGTACAGATATTTTATGCTATACAGCCTGGGTCGCGGGTGGCTTAAACATTAGCAGCTAACAGCAGCTGTCAGCAGCCATCAGGTGTCAGTTGGTATACAGTACAAGAATCACTGTTTCTGGGGTGAAAATGCTTATTAGACCTTTTAAATCTTCAAAAAATGATAGTGGGCATAAAGCACTAGGTAGCTGAGGTCTTATATGAGGGGCAAGATTTACCCTTTTCAAAGAGGTGTCATTGCAAGATAAACACAGGTGTGCACAGTAGCTCATAATGCTGTTATACCAGTACAGACAATACTATTGAAGCAATTCATACATTTATAATGCTGGTGCACTGGCATACATAATAATTATTGCTATACTTTTATTTATTTTTTCTATGACACCTCTGTGAAAAAGGTCCCTTATCACTCAATCCAATTATCAGTTACAATAAAGCTAGGCCTGTTAACAAAAGCATCACAGTTCTTGGACTGTATACTGACACCTACTGGCTTAGATGCAGCTGTGCCAATACTAATCCTATTGGTAAACACAGAGATACAGGTATGTGGCCAAAGGTAGCTTGTTCTGTACCTACAAAGCATGAATCCCCATGTGACATGAGTGTACAGAGTTTAAAACACATGTAGGATTAATATATATACATGTTATGTATACACAAGTTTTTACTAAAACTTTACTTAGTTCACCTTTAACTTAAATAAAGCAATGCATTGTTAAATTCAGAAGACACAGGGATGGGATAGATTTAAAGCTGTTATATTGACAAGCACATAAGAGTGGACAGAATTAAAAACACACACACAGCAAACACACCCATAAAAGACAGATGTAGCATAGTTATCTAATCAGTATTTCGGTGAAATACCCAGGGATCACAGTGGCAGCACATAATGATTTGGAGTGTTCCATCAAATATCTACAAAACATGATGTGCTGCTACAGCGGCGCCTGGGGTCACTTGAATCTCCATATTCTTCTGCTCTCCTAGAAGAGGCTCATGATGAAGGGTGGGAAGTGGGGCTTGTCCAAGAGGTTGGTGTACAGCTGTAGGGATAAAGTGGACAATATGTAAATAGAAGAAGGCAAATTTAGAAGTAAATTCTATCAAGTTTCCAGTCTAGTTGTTTACATTTTGCATGTGGTTGTCATACTTTGATTTACACAAAATCTGATAAAATGTTGACCTTCGTTAAAGAAACATTTAAGGTAAAGAGAAATTGACTGATGTTTTTTTTTCGGTTGTCCAAATATACATTATCCAGTTTTCTTAAATAATTTTTGAACAATTCAAAAACATAAATCAAATAAACTACACACTAAAAATGTATATAAATATTACATATCATTACACACTATGGCACACCGAAGCAATTTTAAAAAGGAAGGAAAATTACACATTTACAAAATGGTTGAAAGGACAAGTTGACAAAATGGAGGAAGGGAAGAGCAGACACATCACACTACTGAAGAATACACTTCTTATCTCTTTCACTACTTTTGAAAAAGGTTACAGGTGTTTTTCCTTTAAAATATTCAAATATGTTTCATAGTTGATCTTTTCTGATTGTTTTCTGGTGGCCTATTTAATTTGGGAGTTAAAATTAAAAGGCAGAATTGCTGTTCCCCATATAATCGAGACCATTTTATTACACTATATTATACAGAGCACATAGATAAAACAATTGAAGACCAACAAATGGCCTATGCTCAATGAAATTTTATAATTAAACATAAACAACATTATTTATACTAACTGCTAAGGCCTTGTTAAGATGAGTAGCAACTATAGCAAAAGAAAAAAAAAGAAAGATGATTCCAAAATTAAATTGTGGTTCTAATGGGGGTATCTAAGTTTTTGAATTTAAATGTAGAAGATGTGTAGTTAAAAACACTGTGGCCTAGAGTGACATATCATTTTTAAGCTGACCTACGTTAGAGCAGAAAATCAGGCTTAGATTTTAGACTGGATGCTGACAAATGGGGTGTGTATTCTAAAAGGAGATGCTGAAATTATACAAGAAAAGTAGGGGTAGTGCCATTGACTGGACTGACATTCACACAGACAAAGGCATATAGCTCCATCTTCTCTACCAGCTAACATACACACAGGCAGCCACCTGACATTGGGAGGGTGGCACAGAGAGTAAAAGAAATTAGAAAAAAAAACAACATAATTTTAATAGGAAGGTTATTGTATAGATTGAGCGACACTTTTTGGAAAGTGGTGTCCTTATTAGTTTGGTGATGTGGCCCTTAAAGGGAATGTGCTGGCTAACACTATCATAGCATTTGTTAGTAGTGTAGACCAGTGGTGTTCAAAGTGTGGGTCAGGACCCCCGAGGGGTCGCAGGATGTTTTTTAAAATGCATTTATATATTTTTTATCACTTTTTATGAACCACACATTGTTCAATTGTTGCTAATATATTTAATATATTTGGATGCTATATGTTATGCTATTAAAAGTACTGGTTCATAGTTTATTTATGACCCCCCTCATTCACAAGGGGATTCACAAACTATTTATTTTTCAGGGTCATTTCAAAAGCCACTGCTCTAGGCTATTTCAGTGTTCAATATTCCTACCCAATTGTTTAACAATTAGGTCATATTTAAAGTAATAGTAATAAAGGAAACTTTTATTGCCCAGTCCAGGGGTCAGTAAACTACATACATTTTATATGATCAAAATGAAAACAGTAAACACAACACATAAGACTAGCATGTTAAATCAAGCAGCACCTTGTAAAATATTGGCAATATAGCCTGTCCAGGAGTAAATAGTAAAACAAATCAGGACACAATGTTGATAACAAGTACAATAACATGTAGAACAGAGCCTAATATAAGCAGAGATACTTTTCTGAACTGGTCAGTATAACCTGATCCATGAAAAAGTCTAATCATAATCTGTTTTTAGTTTTATCAACACAGGAAGAATCTGTTTAGAGATCTGTTAAACAGGTGTTGGTAAGAAGTCTAAACTGATATTACTTTGCTCCCACTTCCTTCACTAAAGGTCGGACTAAATCCATGTCTTTTCCTGGAAGAATTGATCATAATGCGACGCCACAATACGGTAAGCAAGGTGGAATTAGAAAACTTATCTCTATTTTTCTTTTTAGGTATAGGCCCATTTTTGTACAATTGTATCTTTTTTCTGGGAAAGGAACAGGAGGTAAACTCTTGTGAGCACCACACACGTCATGTTCAATTTAACAGTTTTACGGTCAGATTAAAGTGATTAAATTAATTTCACAATATTTATACACAACATATATATATTTATTATCACATAAGAACTGATTAGTACTACATATTATTACGTCTATGTATAAATACTGTATATTCTTTCACTTTTCAAAATCACTTGAAAAGTAGATTAGCAATGACAAACAGGAGCAAGTCCAAGGTCAAAAAGAAAGCAGCTAAGCTTCACACAAGTCATAATGGAAGTAAATGCTTGCAGTTGGTTTTCTAGTGTCATACAAGTTCATTGTATCACAAATAGAGTGAGTGAGAGGTGCGTTGCCCCGTGGAAGATTATTGGATTTGAAGCAAGAGCTCACGTCAGCAGTTACAGGAGCAACAGGCATTAGATTTAGACTCAAATTGCCAGCCTCATTAAAACCGACCAGAGAAAGAGAGCGGAATAAAGAGAGGGAAGAAAGAAACGCAAGAGGTCAAGAGAGACAGTGAAATAGTGTATAGTAGAAACTGCGGTGGAGGGAAAGGAAGAAAGAGAATGAGAGGGAAGAAAAGGAAGACATACTGTGTAAAGATCAAAACACATTTTCTTCTTTCTATGGCCTGTTTGTCTATCCATTCAAAGTAACAGTGGCCAGTTTTACAACTTTGGAACCGACAAACGAAAAAAAGGCTCACTTACCGTCTGCTCCTGGTTAATGTTATTACAAAACAAATTACTGACTACCCCCCCCCCCCCAAATACTAGAACTACACCTCCAAAAACAAATCACTTATCTTGTGTAGATGCTGATGCTAAATTCAGTGCACAAAATTACATTCCAAACCACTTTAGAAATAACTAGCCCGTAATATGTAAATGCAACAGCTAAGATTAGCTTTCCCACAATTCAAAAACATTAAAATATAAAATATGTCACTAAGACGACACACACTCAATTATACCGAATCACATTGCCCACTACAAACATGTATCAAGGGAATATAGTCTAATATCATAAGGGAGAGAGGAATAAAAAAAAGGCCTGTAAGTGGCTCTGGTTGCTCCTGCTTCTTTTCCTAGTTGGGGAGGGCCTGGTCCCAAACTCAAAAATTGGCCCCCAAAAACGTATTGCTCCCCCACACTCTACCTTTCTGGCTTCTTGCCTTTAAGAACACATTACTACCCTTTTCTTTATCTCTCTGTCTATCCCACTCTCTGTCTTCTTCAGAATGCTGTGCTGCCTCGGTGGAGCTCCAACTAGAGAGACTGCGAGACTGAGAAGGCTCAGTAGGCATAAAAACCTACAAGGCTGTAGCCTTTTTCCCCAGCCATCACTTTCTACATTACAAATCAACATTTTCATAGGCGCCAAAAAATCTGAAAAAAATTCTGAGCATCCCCCTGGGAGTGTGCGAGATGAGTATGAAATTAAGGGTCTGTTGGTGCAGCCATTTCTGGGTAAAAAAATAATGTTTGAGTGGTGAGGGGGCTACTTGGCTGAGCTGCGCTAGTGCAGTGCTTCTACTAGCTGCGCTAGTCTTGTACACTTGCCAAGCTTCTCAGTCAGCCAGCTCAGAGCAAAAGAAAGAAGGAAAGAAAGAAAGCAGGGAAAAAAGTAGCAAGAAACAAAAAAGGAAAGAAAGAAAGAGAAAGAAAGAAAGAACAAAAGAAGCAAATAAGCTTAGAAAGAATGAATTTGAGAGAAGGGATGAGAAGTTGAAAACAGAAGGAACGGGCTATAGTTGCCGAAAGGCAGAAGAGGGAGGGAAATAAAATGGGGAAAGTGTGGCTGTGTGAGTAAGTTTATGTTCTTTCAACATGGCGTGAGTGTTTGAAGCTACCCACGCACACCCTGCCACACCACAAAACCTATGAGTAAGTAGGCGAAATAAAATTAAAATAAACAAGCAACGACACCAACGATGCTCTCACTGTTTTTCATAAAGAACAGGGAAACAGGGAAAGGGGAATAACTGAAAAATAGGTTACAAAATGCACAGGGACACGTCCAGTCGGTGACTTGCCAATAATGTAATTTGGTCATGAGATCGGCAGTGTGTTCTCTGTGTACCCTGTGAGGGAGGGAGGGGGCTGTGGCGAAAGTGCTATTCTCAAACTACATAGTTTTACCAAAAGGACTACGAGGCATTTACCACCCCCAGTCATTTTTCAAACTATTCACACAGGCGCACACAGTAAGGAACACATGAAGACAAAAGCAACGCTCTCTGGATTTAGAGAAAGAAAATATGAAGCTCACAATTTTGGGCCTGATTTAATGTAAAGCAGCTGCCTCTATGCAGACACCCTAAATAAAGTATTTATTCCTTGTTTATTAGTGCAACCACCACAATCATATTTGTCCATCTGGCCTTATATTAATAGGCTATAAAATGCCTTTCATTATACTGTTATAGTACTATAAAAGATCATTCAGAAAACAGTTTTAACACCGACAAGTACATACTGAATGTGGTTCACAATGCAACAACAGTACAGTCAAGAAAATGAAAAATGGAAATGCAAAACTACAAATGGCTCAAACATAATAGCATTGTAGAGTCTCTGTCTATGCCTGTTTGGTTTTAAGCTAAGGACTTGACATACACAACTTTATTTTGCAGGCCTATAAACTATTACAAATCTAATATATCAATATCCTCCGTTTACTACTGTACATTCACTTAGTTTATGAACCTGCTGTGGATTTTATGTTAAGTATAAGCTGGCTAAATCAACTTGTACTACACTGAAGGAGTATTTTTGATTATTTCATATAGAATTATTTTCCTAAATACACATTATAGCTTAATAAAATACCTTTAAGCATATGCTACATTTGGGGAAAAATAATTTACAGTAAGGCAAGTCTGACTAAGCCATTTCAAACTTGAGGGTGTTTGGAAAGAAACCATAATGTTGTTAAGATTGTTTTAAGCCATTTTAGGTGATTTCTGTAAAACAGTAGTTTACTTAGGCCTACATACTTTCTTGTTTATTCTATGAAATTTGTTTAAAGCATTAGGATAGTATACAATGCATTTTTACAGGTTCTTGATTTTCTCTGTAGAAGATGACATTGGGCGAGATAATAGAAATTGCTGACTCAAGATATTTTTTTCACTCGCCGATTCCTTTCGTCTAACGTTAAACGTCTAACTTTCCAAAATTTCATCTCTCTACCTCTACTGTTTTTTTACATTTTTATTTTATTTTAATTTCATATAGCTATGGCCAATTTTAGGAGCGTTTTTTACGCACCGAAGGGGGTGGGATGGCACCTTGAAGGGTGGGGGGGTTACATGATGGTCTGGTCTTTGGCTCTGCAAATATGAGGACACTGTGAATGGAACCACGTGACTAAATAGGGCGGCAGGCTATGTTGACGTATTTATGATCTACCGCATATGTAAAGATTGAGTTCTCTCTTTATATTTATGTTAAACATTGTTTAGACAGTAGTTTGAGACAAAGTTTTCGTAAACTAAGAAACAATCATAAAAAATAAACGCACGACGAGCACACCACATACGACGCCACGTTCGGCTACGTTCACTAGTAGCGTGGTTTCACCCACAGTGTCCATGTACACGCTCCCTTGCTTGACGTAGCTAGACTAACGTTAGTCTGGGAGGGTACACGACCGCTACTTGAGCCATGAACAGGGGAGTGTCCGCGACTTAGTTCAAATCTCCTTTCTTTCGAATGAACAATTCCTCCAATGTGATACAGAAACACGGAGCAATTTATTGATAGTTAACGGTCAACGTTAACGTCAAAGCTAACACAAAATATGCGTAGCTGCTCCCCATAGGGAAAGTATAGTTAGAATTTCGCTCGACACTCACATTCAAGACTTGGCAACCGCACAATGTGACATTGTTTTGAGATTTGTACATTTGACCAAAGAGGTTACACTGTAATTATTTTAGCTGCACAGCATCTAAAACAATATGGACAAGCAGAGAAAGGGTCCTAAAAATTCAAGATGGTAGTAGGCTACGGAATGCAATCTTTATCTAAACTAAAAATGTTTAAAATATTCCATAAAATACATATATATGTTCTAAAATAAACAAACATACTTTGACAAAATGTATAACAAATACAACTCTTACCTTCGAGAAAAATGTCCCAATGCAATGTAAAGCAAAGAGATATAATTATTCCTCATTAAATTGCGATTAGAAAAAAGTAAAATAAATATTTGTTGAAAATATTTTTTAAGCCTGGCTCTCATTCTCTCTCAGTGGAGGGTTTGAAAGTGGCGCCAACTCCTTGCCTCAGCCGCTCTACACACAGCGGTGACACACACAGAGGAGAAAAAAATAAATATAAATTCAAGCGGACATATAGTAATTTTTCATCAATTGCAAAATGTGCGTATCAGTCAGCCTAACTGATATTGGCAAGTTGTATTGCATAATATTGCTCCTGCGATTTTTAATTATTTTTTGTTTTATTTTAATAACCGTCACAAGGCAGTTCTACGCGTAGTGCAGGACGGGAAATTATCGGTTGTGTTTTGAATTTCCTAGACCGGGAAGTCAAGCAGAAAAATAAGAAGTTTTGTCTCCCCCTACAGTAGGTCATAGTCTACCAACTGCATGGCCTTTATTTTCTATGTAGTAGGACAGTGACCGTGTGTGCAATAACAGAAACAAAGCACGTAGACAAAACGGAATACAGGAAAATAATGTGATATACGATTACGACTGTATGATGATGTTTTATTGAAATCAAATTCCTGAAAATCAATACATTAACAAATGTTCTCTTAACAGCCAGGAATATTAAGTGTGCTGTGCATGCATTCCATTTTACTCTTGACAGTTTAGTAATTTGTACTAGCCTATATGTTTTTGAAGTAAATAAAATAAATTGAACTTTAATAAAACATAAAACTAAGTTAATTTTCTTATCTCAATTCAAATCTAAATGCTGGTGTTTGGAAGAAAATACGGCATTCATTATACTGTATTTTACTTCAGTTCTAAGACACTGGTGGTGAGATAGGTGTATCTTACAAGGAAATGCTTCAACCAGTGTAGAATGAGAAATAGATATTATTTCATCGCAAATGTCAGCATGTGTGCATTTTACATTTTAATAATTTAGCAGACAATTTTTAAGTGACTTACAACACATTTTCGGATAGTAGCTGAATTAGCCATACACCATCATAAGTAAACAGATTCTATTACAGTTATATACAGTTAGATTAGTTACAAAGTGTCTCAGTTGCATAGTAAAGGTCACATAGTTCTAATTACTTGAAGTTTAATTGCAAGTATAAATTTTGAAGAACTAGTCATAATATAATAGCTACAACGCAAGATAATAGGAATAGGGAAGCTGCTTTTCTTGAGTCACCTGCGGAAAGCTGGACAGTTCAATATGTTAGCAGTATTACCCCTTAGCAGTGACAATCACTAGCTATCGATCAAAGGATTGTTCCATCTCAAATGTATTTCTTGCTTCAATGATGAAAATGAGTGTGAGTGAGTGAGTGAGTGTGTTGCCACCTGCTGGACAGCCCATAGCAAAGCCACCAAATTTCTTTGCTACGCAAACAAGACACAGATTCATAAGATACAACATTTATGATCGTGTATGAGCGATACATTCATTTTGGCTGTTGACCTTTAGAGTTGAGTGGACTGTTAAGGGGAGTAGATTATCACCAAATGGCCAATCTGCTTTCTTTTAAAAAGACAAAAGACCGTTTGGTTTCTTTTACTAACACGCATGCACCACACACTCTGAAATCAAAGATCAACATGCTTAAAACAGCACTGGAATACTTTTCAGACATATTCACAATACAATCGGTGTACGAACGTAATTTTTATTTGGAAAGAGATGGGGTGGATGGGATTGGTTAATATCCAATTTATAGTCTCAAATCACTTTGCGTACACAAATCCACAAAAGGCCAGTCCGCACCTTTGTGTATACTGTGTATTGTATTAACAATATCAAACATAATTTTCAGCATTTGAATGAAAGTTTTTAATCATTACTGTTATTTTCTAGCCCCAAAAAAGCCTTTTTCCAATATGATGAAATAGAGTTCAGATCCAACAAGATACATCAACACAATACTAGCAAGATGCCTAGGAGTCAAAGTGTGAGTGTGTGTAATTTTATAAGACTGTAATCCTTTAAATGAGTTTTATCGTGTGAAAGCCACATTATAAAAGTGTGTCTTTTAATTAGATTGAAAGACATGTATGTTGGCTGTCATTCCAATGTGTCCAATGAGACTGATGTGCTGTCACGTAAGGGTGTTCAGGGGTATGACCTTTGGTGTCCCTGTAACCCCAGCAGAGACCTTAGAGACCCTGGAATTACAAGTCTCCTAAATATCATATTGAGGTTACAAAACCTAAGGGAACATACTGTAGAGCTCTGGGAACATAGATATGCTGTTGTTGCACTAGCCACTAACACTAACCAAAATGAAGCATATTCCAGGTGGTGAGGCACCACTCTCCTCGTTGGAAAATAATGTCTCAGCTGGTGCAGAGTGGTTTTAACACTCATCATGTGTCACATGTACACACCTCCATGAGTGTGCTTTGTCTCATGGGGTGCCTCGGATTTGCATTCAAGTACAATAAGTAGTTCCTACTAATACTAATAATAAAGAAGAAATATTTTACAGTGTTTATAAGTCTTTTCTCCTGACAAGAATATCACAAAAAAATAGGTTTATAATTTCATTAAATGAAACTTCTTTTTATTTATTTTTAGAAAATATGATTTTTAGTTCCATTGATATATTTAAACACGCCTGAAGGGTTACAATTATACAGCTAACTAGATGACTTTCTGCACACAATGGTTTGAAAGTGTAAGTAACAAGCATTCATCAAAGCCAAATTGGACACTTTTCTGTTTTCTAATGTAAATTAAAATAACACAAACTACACATAGTAATCAAAAACCTAACTTTTTCAAATATTCAATTTTACAAAAGGCATAATTACATATTTTCAGTTTGCAGTTGCATTGGCTTTATGCTTTTATTATTTTTTATCTTCAGAGGCTGTAAACTTGGATTTGAGAGACAATTTATGGAGATTAACATCTTATATAAGAAATACACACAAAACATTAATAATAAAATTGAACAATTTTATATATTAAATGCCTCAAATGGACAAAATCAGTAGTCAAGGCAGTACTGTGAATGTGAAGATAGAAATGAGTGTACCACTATTATCAGATTTTTCTCAAAAATATATATTCCATTTCTTCTGAGAAAAAACAACAACATACTGTATACTGACACCTATTGGTGTAGATGCAGCTGTGCCAGTGATAACCATGGCGACCTGCGCTATGTAAAATAAAATAGCAAATTTTGTACCTACAAAGCTATTTGAGTCTCCATCTCACTGAACATGGTTTAAAACATATCAAAGATAATATTCCTTTTTATGTACATTATCTTTTTTTGGTCTGGTTTGTTTAGTGGACCTTTAACTACCTTTTTATTCATTATCATCATCCTTAAGAGCCTCACACTATAGTGCACCAGAACTGATTTATTAATTTATTAATGTACACCATTAATCATTATTGTACACCTGATGTGTTATGTGTTATTAACCTCTTTGTTTTCCTCTTCACCAATTGCTTCTTCCATCCTTCCTTCCTCCACATCCTCTGCTTTTCCCATCAGCTTCAGTGGCCAGAAAAGCCCACCATGGTGTTGACCATTGTTGCTTTCTGCTTGGCAACAATGACCACCAATCCTTTCTTTGGTGAGGAAGTAAAGGAGCGCATTAAGCCACGCGTTAAATGATGCCAAGGGCCTTGTGATCTTATAGCACATGGAGACCATGGCCATTGTGTGACAAGGGACTCCTTTGGTCACTTTTAGAATAAGGAATATCGTTCTGGTAACATGGAAGGGGAAGAAACAGAGAGCAAACAGGAGGGTGATAGTGATGATGGTCTTGATAGATTTGCGGCGACGACGGGTGTAAGGCGAGTGGGCGCCAAGGAAAACGGAAATTCCGTCGTCACTTCCAAAGCCCCCTGCTCTCATGCTTGCCATTTCAGAGCTATCTTTTTGTCCTCTTCCTCCATCTGTCCCAGCTCCATTTCCTTCTTCTTCTGACTTTCTTTGACCTCTAGGGGAAAGGGGCTGAGAGTGCAGTGTCCTAAATATAGTAAGAACTACATGAGAGTAACACCAGGCAATTATGGAAAACGGCACAAAAAAGCCCAACAAATGCAGTACGATTCCGTAGGGTACATAATCGGAGAACTCCCTATCTATTGCGTCGCCCCAACAGTTCTGGAACTCTTCAAACATCCCCCCCAAATCGTCATGTCTGCTTTTGTTGTTTCTTGATGATAACTGGAGGTCGAGTTCCCCGACACTGCTGGCATCGCTGCTACTCCCTGCCAGTCGTGTCACATATCCAGTCTGGGCAAATCGGAAGATAGGGCAGGTTAAAGCAAAAACCACGCCCCAAACGAGCACACAAGTCCACTTGACTGCTCTCCTGTTCTCCATCGTAATGGTCCTCATTGGGTGGCAGATGCCTAGGTACCTATGAACTGAGATGCAGGTCAGGAAGAAGATGGAGCAGTAGAGGTTAAAATAGAACAGGAAGCGGACCAGCCGGCACATAAAGTCCCCAAACACCCAGCAGTCCCTCATTATGTAACTAGCGATGAGAAATGGCAGCGACAAGCCGTACATGAAGTCAGTGGAGGCCAGGTTGACCATGTAGATCAACGAGGCGTTCCATCGCTTCGTTCGTTGGAAAGAACGGTAGAGCACGACCGAGTTGAGGCAGAGGCTGAAAATGAATGTGAATGAGTAGCATATGGGGAGGAAAATGTATTTGTATGATTCATCTATGCTGCAGGAGGACGTTGGAGTGGCGAGGGAGGCATTGTTGAGGGTTTGGAGCACGGTGAGGTTGTTAGGAGATGCTCTGCTGGTGGGAGCCATGGTAAGGCCTTCGGTGCTTTTCATAGTTGATTGCGCTTCCAATACTGGGCCTCTTTCTCTTTCATTCCCCCATTCCTCTGTTATGTGATACAGAACCTTGCCGTAGCATTAAACAAGTGTCCTCCTGGTAGACTAGGTTAGACTGTCATACCTATCTGTGGAAAGAGAAGAGGGAGAGAGGGAGGGAGAAAAAGAGGGGTCGTCCTTTGTCATTCATGTTGTCGGTGGTTCAGAACCTCCGTGAAGTGGGCACCACAGGTAATCAAAACATGAGTACAAAGATTTCCATTGATTTGTGCTGCAAAAGGATATCATTCCTGTGTGCTGTGTTTTTTCACCACATTATTGACCCAATCCCTCCTGGTCTAGTTCATTTGTGCCAGGTTTGTTCCGTAAATGTTTTTCCTTTTTTTAGGTCAAAGACAATACACTCTCCACCCCATTATTGTCCAAATCGCTCCAAACTGGTCTCAGTGGATATTTTCTCACTATGTGCCCATTGTTGCCATTAAAAAAACATTTTTACTCTGTCATGATTTAGCAGAGCCACAATTCAGCACATTTGAATGGTGCTGTTCATTTATTTGCACCACCCACTGGCCACACAGCAGTGTGATTAAAATTACTCATTAATACAATGTGCATTTGGCTTGACTGGATTCCTTCATTAAAACTTGCACCGCCACAGCTGTGTGGCCAGTGGGTGGCGCTATCAAATGAATGGATCGCACAAAATCATTTGTGTAGCAAAAATCAGCTCAAACCAATGACAATTTTTTCCCTAGGAGTTTGTTTTTATGATTTGGACTACTGGCCCCTTGCATAACCTTGTGGTTGTTTGCCCTAACATTGAAAGCTGCCAATTCACAGTGGCTGTTTGCCTTCCTGTGAACAACTGTATACTGCTGATTCAGTCTCTTCTCACCCCATTAACTCACCAATAAGTAACCACACTTCCCCTAGATTTCATCACGCATCACTTTGTACACCCCTCTATCTTTACTCTTCCCCTGTTTTAACATGATCTTATTCTATCCTATCTCTTTGCGTTAAACTCATTCATTCCTTCTATTCTTTCATGTATCCACGTCATTCCTCTAAGCAGAATATAATAAAAAACGTTTTATAGTAAATGGCTGTACTTCTATGTCATAGGTTATCTGGAGGGGACGATATGTGCCAACCAGTAGCCCACCAACCCATTTCCAACTGTCCTGTTTTCTCCCAGTGCTAGCTTCCATGTTTGGATGAAAATCTGGCTTGTTTTGAGTGTTAACTTTACACAAATGGTATTTCAAGTCATAAATGCAAAAAATACAAAATGATGAACAATATCATTATATGAAGAATGCATTTAATTTCATCAGATATTATTTATAGGAAAAATCCACAACTTAAACCCATTTTTAAAAGTCCCTTTTAAGTTAACATTTTATCTTATAGACCTAGAAAGCCCATGTTTTGCCATGTTTAATGTTAAGCTTTAATGTCTTTAAATGTTAGGCTAAACGCTGTGATAAAACCTAGAACACATTTTGCGAATTGTGATTTTCAAATGATTTCTGTATGCTATAAATCCACAATGTGATGTCATATTCAGCTTTCATACGTGTGACATTAATTCTGTATGCTATAAAGCCACAAGAGACTCTTGATTACGCTTAACAATGCTCAACTGTGGATACTTTTGTATAGGAAAGAAAAAAAACACCCCTGTGTAGATTTCTGGTGTTGAGTACATTCATCTCAAACAAGGACAAATTGTTTTTCTGTACAGCGCCAGTCATTTTACATGTTCACATACCACATAAAATTAATAATCATGTAACTATAGACTTACTATCATCTGCCAGGCTTTTTCCGTTCTTATACATTTTGATTAGCCTTGGACCCAAATAGAAAGTATAAATATAGAATGTAGTCTAAATATATTGTATTACTAAATGATACCTGATATGTTTAAATAAAAGCGTTAAATACTTGCATATACTGGTGAAAGGCCTTACCTGTCGAACTTATAAACATGGCTTCCCAAGGCTCTACAAGCTAAAATAAAAAATCCTAACAAAATATTTAAAAAGAAAAGAGGATATGGCAATTTTATGCTAGTAACAGATACAAAATAAAAATAATAAAACCCCCAAAAATTTTAAAGCCCTTTATAAGTCAAGTAATGTTGAAAAAAATACATCAGAAGTCAAAGTCCCGAAGTTTCTTTCCAGGTGGATCAATGTTCTTGAGATCTTCAGCTCAACTAATGTCTTTTGCTGCAT
Source organism: Percopsis omiscomaycus (assembly GCA_027575585.1). NCBI lineage: Eukaryota > Metazoa > Chordata > Actinopteri > Percopsiformes > Percopsidae > Percopsis > Percopsis omiscomaycus. Next base: position 10,565 of record JAODLI010006210.1, on the reverse strand, counting down.
GCAATGAACCACCCAACCTAGGCCGGTCGTTTCCATGGCAATATAGTCCCTCCCTTCTGTCCCTCCACATGTGTTATCCAATTCTTCCCTTCAAAATCGCCTATGTGCATGTGTGTGTCATGCAAAATCCCTCCTGCAAAGCCATAGGCTAGGATGGCTTTGCAGAGGCTGACAGATAACGCTATACACAGTATACATTAGAACACCATACAATGAACGCACACACTGTGGCCATGAGCAAGGTCATTAATATGCAAGAATACACGGGCAATGCATGTGCACAAACACCACGTCAAGCAGCATAAATACTGCATTTTAAATAACATCTGTGCCATTTATTCATAACGGAGACATACACTAAACAAGTTATTAATTCGGTTTCATCTTGACCATATTGACAAGCATATTGACAATCTAATCCAATACTAATTTTCCTAAGCCATTAATAAGGACAAGGATTTGACATGAGAGACTACAGAACGGCACTATATTCTGTTTGTGAGTATTGCAAATGTTTATGACTGAGTCAAATGCAAAATGGTTTGGAATTTATCTTCCTGTGGTGGAGAGGGGTACCATTATCATGATTTTGTGTTCACAGTATCTCCATATGTATTGTAAACATGCAAACATAATACTATGAGCAGAATTAATGTCTAAAAAGAACTACTTCCAAGTGAAGTTGTAAAGCTTTCAAATGCTAAGCAGTCAAATGCTAACTGGGAAAGCAACGGCCCACTATGTTCTGTTGATATTTTGGTCAATTATTTGCATCTACTCTATTGCAAACTTTAAACTTTCGTTTAAGTCTATATACAGTACACAAGTGGTGGAATGAGATCTCATCACTTAGCTTTGAGTAAAATTTAGGCACCCATACGCTCATAAACATATTTATATTGTATATTTGTAAGTATGAAAATGTATTGGATGACCTTTTTGTCAAGGTGATCACATCAAATTCTGTTAAAAAGACATGTTGATCCAGTACATGCCAATTAAATATTTTGACAAGATACCACAATCATATTACAATTTTCATTAATTTATCAGATCAGTAATATAGTCATATAATGACTCACACATTTTATATGCCAGTTTTGACCCAAATAAATGCTTATCAAGTTACTTAACAAGCATCAAAATATTTCCCAAAAACAAACCAACAACAAAAATAATTAAAAACACAGAAAAATAATCTAAAGCGTTATAAAAGTCTTTTCAATGCACGTCTGTCTATGGTTTGCAAGAGCGACATCTGTGGCCCCATCTGAGTTGTCAACTGTAATATCCCTGTAAAAAGTGTGTCATTGTGATTTTGACCCCACTGGGGTTGATATACATCTATTAGATCGTGGCAGCATGTAGTGGTACAGAGCACTGACTTAGTGGTCATAGTGATGTCAGATCCTGAATCTCTAACAGCATGGCGTCCTGCTCCGTCTTCAGTTGGTCTCGGGTCTGCAGGCGGCCCACAAGCTCTGAACTCAGATCTGGGGTCAGCAGGCAGAACAAATAAATGATGTTAGCAGTTGTTTTCTCAGGTGCAGACCAGAGAGACGTGGATGCAGAAGAAAGTAGGCCTTTATTTCCCCCCATTTGGATTAAAAGCTTTTGATCATTTTTGTCATAAAATATTAATGTAACAAGAAGAGAGGTACTATGTTAACAGACACTGCTTTTTGCCTCATAGCGTTTTTGAAATTTTCTGTTACGTTTTTTTTGCTCTATTCTACTCACAGTTTTGCCATTTCATTTTGATTTAGTATAGTTACAGTTACATTTAATGTTAGTAAATAAACTGTATCTGGGTGATACTTCTTCTGGTAGCCTAATAACTTTGAGCCTAATAGCCTAATAACATTTTTTGTCTTGAACAGTACAAACAATTCAGCTATAATCTTTAGTGATAGCTATTTTTTAAAGAGGGTTCTAACCAGTCATCTTTGAAAAGAGGGTGTTGGATGAATATTTTTGTCACAAATTTCATTGACAAAATTAACCTACACATAAAGTGAGTTCCATAGGAAAAAACAAAGGAAAAAAACAAAAATAATCTGCTAAAAGTTTTTTTTTAAATCAGCACATTCAAAAACAGTACAGTTGCATCTTATGACCACAGTGGTCGCCAGTTATCCTATGCAGCTTTAGGTTCAAATGTTGATAACAAAAGATTATAGATACAGCCTAAACCCTAGACCCTAGTGATTAGATACAGAAGGGTTACTCTCTGTGTGCATGCATGCATGTATACTGTATGTATATTTGTGTAGACCTTGAATGGCTTGGCTGAGTGAGGTACACAGGGCATTTAGTTCCTTGATATTGGAGACTTGTAAGTCACTGGGCTTCAAATTCCCTCTTTTCAGCAGGTGCTCACAACTGGTTGAACTCTATAGCAAAAAGTCAGAAGAGAGGAAGAGAGTGGGGAAAACAATGAATAACACTGGAACAAAGTGATTCATAATGACAAAATAGTTTTGACTGCCATTTGACATTGGTACTAAGCAGTTGCTAAACCTATAATCTAAAGTGACATAGCTGGAAGGGTGCACAATAAGAATGAGCATGTAAAATCCACTAGTGGAGGAGTCAAAATGTACATGTGTCAACTAATAAATATTATATGCAATACTTACTTAATGTAAATCATTTTTATCTAACTTTTATCAAGGCTGCTCTGTTCCGATTTTGGTGGAGGCTCTTCTACGCTTTATGGGATGCATGCAAAGCTTTTAGGGCAATAATGCCACTACTGTTGAGTAGCTCTCTGGTACTGACTCCTGACCAGGTGAGGTGACAGTATTGAGCTAGAAGAGTAGAAGAGCCGCCAGCCTTCGTCTGAATGTTGATGCTTGTCTGTAGCTTTACATGGTAGCACTGGTTTCCTTTTTTATTTGAACATTTGTGCCAGTGTCTACCCATTTCAAAGCACCAGTATACTGTAACATTTGTCCACACAGTATTTAATGACCGATCAACATTTGCTTGAATTTGACCAAAATTGCTCTTGGTATTTTGTATTTGTGGTTTTCTTTTTAGCTCACTTGTCGTTTGTGATCAGCTCTTAGCCTGTCTCGCAGCGACCTCAGAGCATTCTTGATGCTTCTTGTGGATTTCCTCTTCTCCAGGGTGGCAGAGGCCTGAGGTGGCTTGGGTACCTGAACAGTCCCTCTCTTCCTCGTGACAGACAATGGGAATAAAGGAGAAATGAATGGTGTAATTTTTTGATCATGTCATCCCATTGCTGCTGCTAACAAACAATACGAGAATCCTAGTCGCAAGCACTCAATGCCATCCATTCTTCCCCAGCTGCCGATTCTAATTGTAAGATTTGTCTATGATAATCTAAATTATTATCATATGGCCTTGCGTATGTTTTCATGAGAAATGCATTTACTGTAGCGACAGGCCTTTTCACACCGAACACCGGCCAGTTCATTTTTAAGTGTAGCATCTCTACATATAGTGAGCTACTCCCCAAAAATGTATTCATTATATTATATGTGCCAAATTTATGACGATAAACAGATGATAAATTGTCGCTTCCCTCCAGTAGCGTACTCCTCCTGCCAATGCAACTTCGGACTAACACAATTCGCATTGATGTTATTATTTTTAATATTAAATTGTGAATTTCGCCAGAAAGCAATGAGTTTTGCAGGTGTGACAGGAGTGTTGCAACAAAAACAATATAACATGATAACATTTATAATCCTCAAGGACAAATTAGAATGCTTACCGTGCTTTTTTCTTCCTCATTCTCCTCATCCTCTTCACTTTCGCTGTTGTTGATGAAACACAGTTGAAGGTTCATCTGTGTCTGAAGACTGGGGAGCACAGCGATGCATTTGTAAGTAAACACTTGCAGTATCCGGTTCAGTACAGTACACTGCGTTCCATTTACTTTTATTCATCAGAGGGCATTCTCTGAAGTCACATTTTAGAATAACCGGTTATACACCCCTTTTTTTTGTATGGTCATAGTGGAATCTGAGTGTGCATGTAAACATAGTCCCTCTGTACCGTGAGGTGAGGGCCATTACATGACAATCTTGTTCTACATCTTCCCAGATATCTTGACTCTTCCCTTGCCCTCTGTCTTCTTTCCAGCTCACTGGTGCTCTCCCTCGCTCCAATGAACTGGCACTCTGAAAAGGTTAGACATAATTCAAGTCAAGTTACTGACAGCTAAATGTGTTTTATAATTTTACCATTAGGTAAAATTTTAGCAGACACTTTTATCCAAAGCGACGTACAAGTAGGGTATCAGGCATCTTGCTTAAGGATGCATACAGGTAGGCCGCTCATATGGAGTCGGCCACCCTAACCTACCCTGCCTTTCCTGCATGAAAATTGTGAGTCGCTTTGGATAAAAGCGTCTGCTAAATGCTGTAAATGTAAAATGTAAAATGAAACACAATGCATACTTTTACTATTCCACAAACTCCTCTAGGATTTGAGAGTTGCAACGAGAGCTAGCTAAAAAGGACGAAAGAGAGTAAGATTTTGAAAATCAATAACCCCACCCCCTCCTCCTCCTCTGCTCCCTCCCCCTGGAGCCCGTTGGTCTGCTATTGCAACGCGCCATTGACAAACCGGTGGTAGCTGTGTGTGCACGCATTCATGTGATTGACCGGGAAGGTAGATTCCCTGATTGGTCAGAATTCTTCGGGTGGCTGCCAAAATCTAAATCAACTCATATAGAGGCAGGGTCCATCAACCAGAGCAGATATTCTTACAGAGCATTTGACTCACTGATAGCTGACGGATGTCTATGGCATTTCTAAGAAATTACACTAAATGTATAGCTCTTAAATCCTACCTACAGCACCTTAAATAAATTGCATATTAATATATATTTTTGTCACTTCAGTCCAAGTAGGCTATTCAACTACTGAGGCCCAACTGAAGTACTAACATTTTTGTTAGGCTCTCATAGTTTACCTTCCTCAATTCCTCAAAGTCCACAGATTGACATGAAGTAATCTTCATTGACTTTTCTCAGTAATATATTGCTAACATGTCTAGAAAGCTAAGTCAATTGTGTGGTGGCAAATTAATTGTTTGTATTGTCTTGTTTAAATGATCTGTAATCTGTCAACTCAGTGGCTTTATTTGTTGTATTTAATATAATTGGATAACTTGCATAAAATGCAGCATCCTGGCACTATATGATTTGCCCATGTTAAATCAGATGCGAGCTACAGATCAGTCTAGATCCATCTCCAATTTATCCTGACCTTTGCATTCTTCTCCTTCCTCAGTTCTTCTTGCTTCTCCAGCTCTGCGATGCGCAAGTTCAGCGCCTCCCAGTGCATGATGGGAAGTCCCAGGTCATCTTCACCATAGCCTTCCTGCCACACCAGCGCTGCGCCCTCCACATCTTCCTCCTCCTCATCACTCGTCTTCAATCCCTCAGCCTCGTCGCTCTCTTTTTCCTCTCCCCACTCCCTCTCCCTTTCCTTCTCTCCCTCCATGTCTTTTTCTATTCAAACAAGAAGGCAATCTTTTTGTGGTTTCTGGAAGTAACAATACAATTGTTTATACATTTTTATGCAGCATTTGCCTCAGCCTATTTCAAAGTTTCAAAACAGAAAACTAGCGGTGCCTATAGGCCCGCTCAGCCCACGCTCTGAATTCAAAGTCGGCTATGGCATATAGTTTCACAAACTGGGCCCTGCAGAGACAACTTAAACGAATTCAATATTTCTATAAAGACGACATAATAATAACTGTAACGATCACTTACCAGTTCCTTCGAAATATAAAATGTAGAGAAATCAAATGCTTGCGTGGTTACAGCACTTATTGCCACATCCCTATTCCTTTCCTTCCCCAACTTCGCCTGTTGTGTCTTGTTTATCCAGTAGCATTTTAGGACCCCCTCTTTGGCTAAAAGTTTCTGAAAAAGTTACTGACCAGTAGTTAGGAGTTTCTACAGAGTAGTCGCCGCAAGTTTTATTTGCCACTAGGCAAGTTTCCCACTAGGTGCGTGGTTCGTTTTTAAATTCAGGAAAGTCCGATCGATCGTGAGGGAAACCCTGAGTTGAACGGCCCTTCGGGAATTTCACGCCATTTCTGGATAATGGGAGGATAGAATAGAAGAGGAGGGGCGAAGAAAAAGATCGAGCTTGAACCGGTTGGACTGATAACTTATTGCAGAAGTTTTTTTTCGTGCTTGTCTTGAGTGTTTCCATGAGTATTTCAGAGCTTCGATGAGCAGGGGAGGACAAAGGAACAACAATTCATACTTAAGTAAAAGTACAGATACCTCGCTAGAAAACGACTAGACGTGCTAGAGGTTATTGCTGCTAAAGAGGGTATGAGAGTAGCCTACTAAAATACAGGGTTCACATCCTTTTTTCGGACTGCACTGTGAATGTATCTAGAATGTGTTCAAAAAGACATGCAAAAGTAAAAAGATGTGTTACTAGTTATGGCGTATTAGTGTTTGACTAATATTGTGAGTTTTTTCTGAGCAATTATTGCAGAACTCCAACAAAAGGTTCACTAACTTTCTCTTAGTGTATATTGTTAAAATGTGAAAGTTAAAGTGAACTTATGCATAGGCCTACTTGAGTAAAGTGCAAAACACAAAAAAACAAATACCTACAGTAACAAAATATGTGCACTTTCTGTTTGCGTAACCAGTAGAGTAAATGGTAGGCCTATGACTTGCAAGTGAAATATAAAAATGGGTTTCTGTGTTGAGAAAGAGAAAAGCCTACAATATTCTTCAGGTGGACCTGAATGGGCCTCCCAGAATGAAGCCACCTGGCACTCTGCATAATTAACGTTTTTGTTATGAGGACTCACAGAGAGGATCAAATTACTTTGGTTAACTATGGACTCAATTTGATAACATAGCTTTTTAAATGTAGATGCCCACTACTAACCCAAACACAATGAATCCTTCTATCAAAGTTTATAGAGCTCTTTAGTGTTTGGTAGAAAAAACAGAACTGTGTTTATGTAATCAGTTAACTGGAACATTCTCTAGAATACCTAATTGGAAAAAAGTTTGAGCAAATCCTTGGTTTGATATTACTGGACAATAGTTTCCTAACTGACAAGGCTTTATATACATTTAAAATCATGCCACAATATACAAAACAAAAGGAATTAAACTTAATTTCACGTCTCCAAGTCTTTGCTTAGAATGTTCCATGATCCATAACTGATAAGAAAACTATGTCTGCAATCTAATGTATGCCAATTGCATACAGTTTCATGTAGATATTTATTTCCACCCTGCCCTAAAGTGTCTGTTATGTTAATGACCACTGGAGGGCACTAGCGTTAAATGAAAGTTTCAGCTCATCGTCATTGTATCATTTCACAGGCAACTATTGGATTAATTAATTAGCGTTAATTTAGTTCTACATTATACATTTATATATGCAAATTCATTTGTAGAACATTATACGGACAGGAATGTTTAGTTAAATTAACAATATTCAACCAAAGCTTACGTTTGCTTTCATCGATCAGCTACCCTAAAATTACTGTTGTTTTGTAAATACTTACAACCTCTTGTAAATAGTCATACATCTTCTTATAATGAGGACCAAGTAACTCCAAACAGTAGTTTAAAAATATTTATGAAATTGTAATGATACTAGATCTCACACTTCCACTTTACAGTATAGTAGTAATTACATCTATAGGGACAAACATAAATGTTAAATGTGGTAGGCCTAATATAATAGTTATATTATAATTAATAGTTAAATATTCTAAATGTATGTATCTGTCCCTATCAAATACAGTTTTTAAATACACTTATTAGAGGCCTTTATCCCAAAACCAATTGTGCGTCTGTTGCAAATCTTTATGATTTTTATTTAAATTACATTTTCTAACTGGGATTAACAATATGTAAAGTGGAATGAAAAAAAGGATCTCTCTCTATATATATATATAAACTATAAAACCTGGGAAGTGGAGTCATAAAAAGTCAGTTATGGGAAAGAAGAGCGCAAGCTAATTTAATAATGTCTATATTACCTATTCATGTTATGTTGTTATTCTAGTGTACTGTATGTAGGCTATGTATTTATGTTTGCAGACTGACTCAGAAAATGGATCCAGTTTTTGACAGAGAAGTAGCAGGGTGTCTTTATTTTTGTTGCGATAGTTTGACCAAGCAGGCATTCATGGATAAATACAGTTTATGCTACATAAGCCTTCAATGCTTAAATAACCAGGAAATCAAACATATTATTATGAGGTGTAATACTAGGTAATAAAACAAATAAGTAAAAATATTAAAATGTATATATTTATTTACTATATGGCACTCATTATTATAATATTGCTTGGAAAAGACAACCTGTATACATAATCATCATATTGTTTTGACTATGTTCTATGTTCACTGCATTTAAATATCAAATATATTATACAGTATAAATTATTAATGTTTTACCTTATTGCTAACATCCAATATACCCAATGTCAGACATATGACAATCAATCTGATAAAAGCCATAATGTTACAAAAAAGTACACATTAAGTATAGAGTATATTTATTTTTTACAGAAAATAACTTTCAACATTTGGAGATGTAGATATGAGGGCCTAAGAAGCTCAGCACATGCACACAGGGATTTTATTATTAGCTGTACAGGCGGGACATTAAGAGGGCCTCTGATTGGACGAGAGGTGCGGCACCTCATCCTATTGAGCACTCACACAGCAATAACACATGCATCCTTTATTTCAGGTCGAACATAATATGTAAATGATTAATTACAGATATTCTTTCCCTGTTTTAAAGTATAGTCAATATAAGTTATATTATTATATATTTTATTTATGTTTTATATTTCTTTTTAAAGCTAGCTTTACATGCCTGGATCGGACCAATCATAACTCATAATGGAAGACACACTGACCAATTACAAGGGGGAACCAGATTCCATATAGTGTTCAAATAAACATGGCATCTACATACAGTTAAACAGAATGACAAATACAGTTAAGAGTTCAGGCACACAGTCACCTTAAACGATGAATTCCTTATTTCCCTATATAATATTTTGTGAACAAAGAACCCATTACACACACATACACACACACACACACACACACAAATGAAAAATGCAAACATGAAGATTACAAGAGTGGATCTGTGTCTCTCTTTGGCTCTATACTTATTCCCCACATTCCTCAATAAGGGTGGGCAATATGACGATATTTTATTGTCATTGTTATATAATAATACGCAACAATAGGGGTTGTTCAGGTCCGAGATAATATCTACATTTTCAGAACTTTTCAGAATTCTACCTTTAATCTAGGTTTATAAAATATCTACACATTATTCGATGGCATTTAACAGTAGTTACTGGTTATCTGCATAAATGGGGGTTAGGGGTTGGGGGTTGTGTTTCAAAAAATGTGTAAATCACCAATTCAGATACATTCAGATAGAAATGTATACTTTAACAATAATTATTAATTATTTATAAATTTGTTTATCACTTACTCATCCCCCACAGCCTGGAATGCTGGAAGAAAAAGAAAATTGTACTACCATCCCTTCATGGAGAATGTACAGTTGGTGTAAACATTTTCTGAAATTATCAGCTCCATTGTATCACAAACAATGTTTTTCGTGAGCAGTATTACAGGCTGTGAGGGTTGAGTAGTTCATCTACTAATTATAATTTTTGGGTTGACATTTACAGTACCACAATACATGAATCATGAATCTCAAGGAAATACTTTGTTCATTTTGCCCATTAGCTCTCTTTCGCATCCATAAAATCTCTCCACTCTGTTACATGTGTGGAGAGATAGTATCAGTGAACCAAGGTTATGATCGTAACTGTACGTTCCATCCATTTCTCCTCGCTCGCCCTCCTCAACTACCTCTCTCTCTCTGTGTGTGTGTGCTGACTCGTGCTTGGCCGGCCAAGGGGCTGACACAGCACCCTGTCACATACGCTTGACAGTGAGTGAATTACTCAGCCTCCATTAGTCTAATGAAAACCCAGAGAGAGAGAGAGAGAGAGAGAGAGAGAGAGAGAGAGAGAGAGAGATGGGTGAGACCAAAGGGTAGGTGGAAAAGAAGGGGGGGGGTGGAGAGATGAAAAGAGAGTCAGGAAGGGGAAGACAGAAGAGATAGAAAATGATAAGAGAGAATGCTAGAGGAGGTTGGCCGGGGGGGTGGCTAAAGGATGGACAGAGGACACGAGAAGGTCAAAGATGAAGAGAGGGAGTAAGAGAGAGAGAGAGAGAGAGAGAAGGACAGGGTGTAGGAAGGACAGGGAAGAAGAGAGATGAACACCCACAATAAAACATAGAAACATATTCCACACAACATAAAACAGACAAAAAACAGACAAACAGCGACTGGATAGATCCATACAACAGAAAGTCTGTCTACAGCGCACGCTTAAACTAAAGTGTCATGCAAAACAGACTGCACAACCTGATGATTAATCTAGAATAACTGAATCATTTTTGGTAATTCTCTGTGCACGCGCGCACACACACACACACACACACACACACACACACACACACACACACACACACACACACACACACACAC
>JAODLI010006201.1:0-28127 GCA_027575585.1 Percopsis omiscomaycus | reverse complement strand
AGAATGAGAGAATGGTGTGAGCTTATGAGGTGCAGAGAGGAATACAAATCACTCAGCACTGGAGGCGGGAGGGACATGTGCACCCAGAGTTTCAAACCAAAGCAACGTTTGTGCCACAACTGGTTTGAACCACAACTGGTTTGAACCCTAACTGGTTTGAACCACAACTGGTTTGAACTACAAGAGTAATTAATTGAGGAGTGTTGCTTTTAAGAGACAAATATTTACGGCCATGAATAGGTTTGGTATTGGCAACATTTCCTTCATATCAGACAATGGTTGTTGAAACAGAGTAATTGGTCCTGTTGCACAAACTGCTCTGAAAGGATTGCTGCAAAGGTTGCACTTTCTACACACCAGACTTCATCCAAAAGAAATGTATTGTAATTTCCTTTCTGATGATAATCTCAGAGAGTTAACAAATGCACTTGGATAATAGGCATTTTCCTGTTTGCTCTACAGCTCTACAGATGTATGTATGATGTCCTTAAGGGTTTCACTGCTAAAATTGGTTTAACTCAAAGGTCTAGAGGAATTAATTAAGCGTGTTTTCAAGCTAGACTTTCTGAATCTTTAATGAGGACTAATGATTTCAGACATCCAATCCTGTTTCTGGAAGAGAAATGAACCATCAGGGAAGCTCTGGAGTGACCCAAGGAATGCCTAAGAAGGGAAAAGGAGTTCAGTTGCCCTCACTGTCCACTGGAATGTTAAACACCAGAGGACCCTTGAGCCGTTCATTGATACCCTTTCAAATCCCCCTGTCCTGGCATACCTACATACTTACTTATTTATTTTCACACTGATAACCTCTGAGCAGGTGTGCAGTGTTGTACCAGCATCAGATCGGCATCTTATCGTCTATGGCTCAAGAAACCTAGAAAATTACAGTTTTCACTCAGGGAAACTGAGTTTCTTGCCTTGAAGTGGGCAATATCAGAATCAGAATCAGAAAAAGCATTATTGCCAAGTACGTTTTTTTACATATACAAGGAATTTGTTTTGGTGTTGTTGGTGCATGTCAAACATTCTCTAAATATAAGAAAGATAAGAAAATCCAGTATTAAAATATAAACAATATAAATATATATACACAGTATGTAAGTAAAAATAAGAAGAGCAGTACAGCTGAGTAAGTACAGTCAATGTCAATGTGCAAATGTTCACAGGGTGTCAGGGAGTCAGGGTGGGTTCTGGGCCTTGTTGATAAGGCTAGTACCGGATAAGGCTAGTGGTGTGAAGTTTTGGTCCTGATGGACCTCAGCCTCCTGCCAGAGGGGAATGTCTCAAAGAGTTTGTGACCGGGGTGGGAGGGATCAGCCACAATCTTTCCTGCACGCTTCCGAGTCCATGAGGCGTACAGGTCCTGGAGCAACGGCAGATTGCATCCAATCGCCTTCTCCGCAGACCGAATGACACGCTGCAGCATGTTAGACGTGTCAAGATCATTTGTTCTATGCATCCCATTGTACTGTCTACACAGACAAAAACCCACTGACCTGTGTGTTGAAAACTGCAAAGTTGAATGCAGTGGGCCATAGATGGGTAGGTGACACCCCCACCCACATGACATTGACAGCTATGTCACTGAGTGCACTGAGGAGCACACCAGAGATACCATCAGCGCTGAATGGGAATGGACCGAGGGTGCCAAGAGGCAAGGCATTGCCTATTTTGCTGCTGTTCATTTCACACAGTGCACAGTTACATTTGAACACATTGACCATAATAAACATGTCATAGCCAAGAGGGAAGCTATCGCTATTGGTAAGAAGATCAAGCTGAAAGAATCTAAGATTGTACAGCAGTCCTTTGAAAAGACTTGAAAAGAGTGGGGAAAGGTGCATGTTGAGAATCAACTGCTGTACTAGAGAGCTGGTTCTACCAGCACAATAACTTGTGCTCATGCATCCCTGCGAAATTGACCCCATACATATATAATATATATTTTTGCACAAGACACAAAGGAACAGGATTCACATCTCTCTACCTCATGTTTGGTTGTCATCCCCGTCTGCCAGTAGACCTATTGTTTGGACTGTCTACCAAAAAAGAGGCTGAAACACCACAGGGCTATGCTAACAATGGGTTTTGAGAATGAAGGAGGCTTACCGTATTGCAGATGAGAACAGTCTACACTCCAGCACAAGAGGCAAAAAGTCATGTACAGGGATTAGTTTTACAACCAGGAGACTGTGTTGATTGATTGGGATTGGGAAAAATGGTACATGCTGTCAAAGACCAGTGTTCCCACGGATAGGTGGGGGAAACTCTTCACCGAAACCTCCTACACCTTATCAATGACTTACCTGTAAACTTACCTGAACTGCTGAAGAACCCAGTAACAAACAAAACCATGTTGGTCATATTAGGAAACAGAGAGAGCTGTTTGAAAACAGTGACTCGACAGATGCTGATGATTAACACCCAGAACAGTACTGATTAAGAGTACTGAAACCGAGTGAACCTCAAACAAAAAACATGGAAAACATGGTGGATTTAACAGAAACACTGTGAGTTTTCCAGCTCCAAGAGTATCCTAACAGCAAAGGCTAACAACACCTGCAAAAGAACCCAGATTTGAGCACCTAAGTGTCATGGTACCATTAAGAGAAACTGCACCTGAACAGCCTCAAGCTGCTACATCTGAGAGAGAACCCATACAAGAGCCACCAGAAATGCAAATTGATGATGAACACTTGCCTGTGAATCCTGAAGGAACAGGAGAGTGTGAAAATGAGAGGTCATAAATTATAATGACAGACCTGTGACCTGTCAGCATAAACCAGTCAGTTTAACAACTCAGGAACTGCGCCTTGCAGTTCCCCGCCCACTTTGCCTTTTTCCCGTCCATGTTTTCCGTGTTCCATGTTATGTTATTCTGGTGTGTGTTTTCCATGTATTTCATGTTCTGTTGTTCCAGTCCTGGTTTTCTGTCTCCCCCATTGCTTTGTGTCGTTGATTTAATAATTGTTTTCACCTGTGCTCCCCTGTATTTAAACCATGTGTTTCTGTTATTTCATTGCTGGTTATTTTGTGTTTCCAGTCTCCCGTGTTCTGTTGCGTTCCAGTTTTGAGCCCTGTCTACCTTTTTGTACTTCTGCCGTTCTGAATACTCATGTATCAAACCTTGCCCGTACCTCAACCGTGAACCTGCTAAAGTAAATTCGTACTTACCTACACTCCTATCTCCGAGCCTCCCTTGCACTTGGATCCACTACAGCACCAGTGTTACAGTCAGAAGACCTATACAGACCAGGCGACCTCCCCAGGTGCCGACACATGAGACCCTTGGTCAGCCATGCTATAGACCCCATGGGTTAATGAACACTGCTGGACATCCCCATGCCATGTCAGATATCGCTTTACACTGCTTTGATGCTATACACTTTGCCCACCATAGTACAGTATTTATGCACATTACATGCACACACCCACATACTTATAATGGACATTCTTCATCACACACACAATTTTATGCTTAACACATACTATATTGTGTATATATGTACTGTACCATAATCATTTATCATTTATGTGTTGCTTGTTGGTTTGTATGTCTATAGAGCAGTGCTCCAACTTTTACTAATTCAAATTCCTTTATGTGCAAATACCTGTGAGATAAAAGATTTTGAAGTTGCATAGCTTCAATATAACAAAAGGTATAAATCTGTGCATGTTTCCTAGTCATAAGGACTAAAGACACTCTCTCTCTCTCTCGCTCTCTCTCTCACACTGTCTCTGTATGGGCTTCAAATGTTCTGATCAAATGTAAGTGACAGACATTTATTCTCACCTCCATTTCTGTTAATTATTTTTATTCTTTCACTCACTCTCCATATTGACATTCGGACAGAATTTGCAGTCCTTGTTAATGCTAATTCCCTGAACAGATGGAAAGAAATTACGATACTTTTTAAAATAATTTGTTGACATATACCATACATTTTCCTGTGCTGTTTTATCAAAGGTTGTAAAAGTAAAGGTTTATATGCTCCATTACATCGTTGGCCTACCTGTAAGCTTCCTAGAGCAAGATGCCTCACCTCTATTTGCTCCATGTAATAGCACCATGTTTTGGATAAAAGCGTCTGCTAAATTACCTAATTGTAATTGTAATTGTAATTAAATTGCCCTGCATCTAGCCAGATCGTTCATCCAGTGTCATTCATGTCCCTTGTGATCTGTACACCATCCAGATGACCAAAGCCCCATCATCCTTGGCTCAGCTCTCCTGCACTGGCACCTTCTGTCAATTCAGGTGCGGATATCCAACTGACATGGGGGGCCAATTAGATATCATTTGGGACACTTAACTGTATTACTTTACAGAAGCAGTGTCAATGACATTCACTCATATAATTGAAATTACAGGTTGAGTTTCAAGTGGCTAACGTTTTATATCATCTAATCTTTGATGAGCACCTGTGCAAAATCTTGTTAACGATAATGACTACGCCAAAAGTTGCACTTAGCTGCCCCACTATATTGGAATTTATAATAGCTACACTCCTCAATTTGTTTCTGGAATTACCCTTATTGTTGGTTGAAACCAGCATGACATTATTTTAGTTTGAAAGCCAGAGACTTCAGGCCTCTCCAACACAATGCTCACTCTACCCCTGCCCCTGGCCCAACTCAGCACAACTATTTTAAAACATAAACAGTGAGCTGGGGAGGAATCAGATAAACAACGAAATATAGACAGATAGCAATAGAAAGAAGACTTTGCAATCCAGTTGACTGTATTTGATAATAGTATTTACACATTCTGTTATGTATAAAAATGTGTTTCACATGTGTTTGTGCCCTGGTATATTGAATTATGGCATGGAGGATTGAAAGCACTCAGTTTTATGTTAGTATACAGTCTGCTATCTGCCATGCATGGCCTTGTGTCTCTAAATTGCTTTCATTGCTCTGCAAACTTATGTTCGCTATTCACTATACTGCATTCTGTGGACACATTCACTCAGAGAGCAGAAAACATTTATCTTCATCGGTGACCTCCTATCTCTCCATCTTGCCTCTGAATGCTGTGCCACAATGAAGATAAGCTACAGGAGGGGCGAAGATTACCTCTCTATTCAGCTATCTACCGATCACACACAGGCCCAAGGATAAAACATTCACTTTAGAGCACAAAAAGGTGAAAAGGCAACAAAATCCAGTTGCAACACATTCTATTCAACTTGGGTATTTAAAGGAAAGAGCTTCAGCCAATCTTATTTTAAAATAAAACATAAATATAATAACCTTTGCAAGAGCAATATGTCTAATAATTATCCGATTAACTATTTAATAATATTTTAAAGTTGCTCTCTGCAACTTTTGAGCTTCTTTCTCTTTTTATGTCTTCACAATAACTTTTTATTGTGTTATACAAGCATATAAATTAGAACTAAAGTACAAAAATGGCTGCTACCTGAAGATTCCATCTCATTGGTCAATAGCAATCACATACATGACCTCCTGCTTGTGTCTGGGGAAAGCACTTTTCAATTGCTCTACTAGACTGTAGAAAGTTTAAAATGTCAATCAAATATTACCTCAAGCAATATATAATATTGCTTTATTGCACAATTATGTTAAATTCAAATTACAAAGAGGTATATTTATCATTAATCTGTTGTGGAATCTGTCTGTGCCTCGATAACAGTACTCAGAGAAACCCTATTATCCCTTTTTTTATTTAGTTGTACATATAGTCACCATAGCTAAGAACCATTCAATTATTACTGAAAAACATTCAACATTTCACAGAGACCTAAATCACAGTTTAAACAGTGTAAGGTAAGGCTTAACTACTGTATACTCCAGCTGGCAGGTTTGATTTTTTCCCTCTTTCCCCTTTGTGTACTCCGAATGGTGCAGTGCAGTACATCTGAAGACACACTCCAGTCTGTGTGTTGCTGCAGAAATTCTGTAGGCTACAGTGTAGGCAACAGAGCATAAAAGAGCAGCTTCAAGTCAATAACATTATGTATGAAAAAAAGTGTTCTGTGATTATTGCTATTATGTTATTTACTATAACATAAAACCTTGTAAGTTTAAAGGATCCTCAAGCAAAATCCTGATTCTTACTACTTTCTGAATGCAAACTCTCCGAAGGAGGGCGTGTGAAAAGATTTACCAGGTGATCATAGTAACATAAAACATTAATGTGATGTATTATGCTGTTTGCCTCACCAGAAACTAGCCTCCGGATATACTTAGAAATACCCTCCTCGATTGGGTTATTGTTACCCCAGAACCCCAAAATTCAAACAGCATTATTCAGCCAATCGTGTGACTTTCTGAGTTTCAAACCAAAACCATGTTTTTATAACACTGCTTTCAAACACAAGGGTAATTCCAGACAAAAACCAAGGAGTGTAGCTTTAATTCTGGGAACTGAACTTTGTTTCCATGGTGACGACTCTGTTGGGCATATGTTATTGCCGTCACCAACAGGTAATAGTTTTAAAAACAATGATGTTTGCTTATTCATCATCACATTAGACCCTACAGATGATACAATATGGAGTACTTGTAAAGAATGCAGTACCTATTAAAATAAGTTATATGCATTTAAAGGAATAGTGTGTAGGATATAGATTCATTACACATTTTAAAAATAAATATATAAATATATAAATATATAAATAAACATAAATATTTTAAAACCTTCCAGTTTTGGGCAAGATATTTCCATATGTAGTCATCATGCATAATATCTGAGCAGAATTAATGTAGTGTGTAGTGTAGAATTTGAGTGGTGCATTGCCCATAATGACATACTATGTATGTAAGTCTGTACCAACACAGAATTCATTTACACACCATTTTCAATCTGAGAAGAGAACTTCTCTACTTCTGCATAGTAATTTTTGATTTTTGCTGGTAACTCTCTTGGTAACTGAGAAGAATAACACTGGTGAGTCACAGAGGGAGCTCTGCCAGGCTTTCCGGACTGCCTGAGCTGTAGTGCTTTTGATGTGGACAGCATCACTGGATGCCGTCAGTGGAAGCACACACATGGTGTTGCAGAAGCCCTGATGTACATCAACAGTGCTGAAGACATGTAGACTTTGGGGAGAAACACAGCAGTAAAGAGATTGAAAGACATCCAGATACAGAAGTCAGCAGTGTTTTAGTCTGCAGAGATGAGTATAGAAATAGCATTTTTATCCTCCCAACAGCCTTCATTTTTTGTAGTTATTTTTTATTTTTGTATCCTGCTCCATATTTTGCTTTATATATTATGTTGTATACATTATAACCTACTATGAAAGTAAATAATTTTTGTTTGCCTTAAGCTTAAAAGCAATTTACCATTGAAGAGCTAACATCTATAATGTTACTGTATGTGTCTGACTATTGCCAATTCTTAACAGTCTAAAACATTGAACATCCTAAAAAAGCTCATTCTGAAATACTTTCTAGTGTATAGCAGTGCTAGAATAATGTGTAAGTATTGGCTCACCTTGAAAGAAAGCATGGATGCTTGAGAGAAAATCCACTGTATAATGGACATTACATTTAAAAATAGAATAACATCTTAATCTTGACAGCTATTCTCCTATGTAAACATAACTTTACTGGATATTTTCCATCACACTTCCCCAGACAACTGAGGGGGAAGGAGTAAAGAGGAGTAAAGGAGTAAACCATGGAATCCTACGTGGCGGACTGCTTGCAGTGTGGCTTTATCCGCCAGTCCACCTCGCCGGCGACTGTGACCTGTGTCCGTGCATCGATTACCGGGGGCTCAACACGGTCACAGTAGAGTTCCGGTACCCCATGTCCTTGGTGCCGCCACGAAGCTCAACCTGCGGAACGCCTACAATCTCATCCGCATCCGGGAGGGGGATGAGTGGAAGACTGCCTTCAGCACCACCTCCGGCCATTACGAATACCTCGTCATGCCATTCGGACTGTCCAACGCGCCATCCGTGTTCCAGGCCTTTATGGACGAGGTATTTCGGGACATGGTCGGTCGGCAGGTCGGTCGGCTAACCAGCACGGGACGAGGATGGTCAAGCAGAAGGTGGAGGCAGTCAGGTCATGGCCCACACCGACCACCGTCAAGCAGCTCCAGCGGTTCTTGGGATTTGCCAACTTTTACCGCCGGTTCATCCAGAACTACAGCACCGTAGCTGATCCCCTCACGTCACTGCTGAAAGGGGGACCCACTCAGCTGCGTTGGACACCGGAGGCGGACCATGCGTTCAAGGACCTGAAGGCCCAGTTCACCACCACACCACTCCTCCATCATCCGGACCCCCATCTCCCATTTGTCGTGGAGGTAGATGTGTCCGCAGTGGGAGCAGGGGCCGTTCTGTCCCAACGGCGAGGAAGTCCTCCTAAGCTGTTCCCCTGCGACTTCTTCTCTAAGAAGCTCACATCGGCGGAGAGGAACTACGACGTGGGGGACAGAGAGCTACTGGCGGTAAAGTTGGCATTGGAGCAGTGAAGGCACTGGCGGGAGGGTGCTCAGGAATCATACACGGTCCTGACGGACCACAGGAACCTGGAGTACATCCGGGCATCTAAACGTCTCAATCCACGCCAGCGACGGTGGTCCCTCTTCTTCTCCAGATTCTCCTTCACGGTGACTTATCGCCCAGGCTCCAAGACTGGCAAGGCGGAGGCTCTGTTGCGGAAGTTCGAGCCGGATGATGCCGTAGAGGAGCCCACCACCATCCTGCCGCTGAGCTGCATCGTCAGCCTGGTGGAATGGGCCATCGATCGGGAAATCCGTCGGGTCGCTCAGAGGGAACCAGTGCCCCCCAGATACCCCCAGGAGAGGACCTTCGTGCCGGCGACATTGAGGGAGCGTCTCCTAGCCTGGGCGCATGCGTCACCAGCCTCGGGACATCCAGGCTGAAGAAGACCCCCCCCCCATCACAGTCAGGAACGATAATGTGGCCCCCAGAGAAAAAAGTTTGGTGACCCCTGCTTTAAATGCTCTAGACAGTGCAACCTGCTGCATGTAATCAGCAAAACAATTGTCAGTAGTGGGACCAACAGAAATGATCAATCTTTGTGTTACTTTTGCTCCTCTGATTTCCTAAGAAATAATTCTTGTTGTAACATTTCAACAACTATTTATAGAACTGAAATAAAGTCTAGTCTAATTAAAAGTGAAAATAATTTTATTTGAATTCATGTTTACACATTGCACATTTGATTAATTATGCTTTAAAAAAAATGTCAGTTCCACATTCAAAGATTTCGAAGAATATGTGTTTGTGTATGCTTTCTGATCTGCAGGACTTCTGCAGCAACAGCTAAAGATTTGACTTTGACCAATGCCTCATACGCCTCCTAGTGGCAAGAACAGAAATATGTGAAGATTGTCTTTCCAGGCCATAGTTACAGAACACCACATCACAATGACTTAAATACTGTATGTTAAAGGTACAGACCTCAGTTCAGAACTACAGCAAAACTATAGAAAAGAGCATTATAAAAACATTGTTTTTGTTTGATTCCTATATTTCCCTGCAAAACTTAACAAAAGAAAGCTAATTAAGAAAAACATTACATTACAACA
This sequence comes from Percopsis omiscomaycus, assembly GCA_027575585.1. Taxonomy (NCBI): domain Eukaryota; kingdom Metazoa; phylum Chordata; class Actinopteri; order Percopsiformes; family Percopsidae; genus Percopsis; species Percopsis omiscomaycus. The sequence continues at coordinate 18,589 of JAODLI010006201.1, read as the reverse complement.
TTACAAAACATTGATACCCTGAAAGTATCTCAGTACCGACTATTTGTCAAAGGCACCTACATTCATAAGCTATTCTCTGAAAGGCATGTCAAGCATGTATACCAGCACATTTAACATTTACCACTTTAAAGCTCCACTATGCAGAATATGTGACATATTCAAATCCTCTAATTTCAACCTGCTATCACAATAAACCATTGAGGGTTGGCGTGTTACTTCAACAACCCTTCACCACCTGCAGCTGATTTGTAATTATTTCAAGTTTTTTTACTCTCTTGTTTACAATTCGGCCTGAATATAAGAATGCCAAATATTTACGTGCCCGTAGTGCCATTGAAAGACTGGAACGAAAGTTTCTGCTTTGTGCAGCACCACTTCAATGTAGTCCAATTAAACCCACAGGCTGAAGTACAGTATATCAAAAGGCAACTTCCAACATTTATTCCAGGCATAGATGGGAACATGGCAAACGGTCCTTAGAAGTTCCTGTTCTTCAGTTTTTGGGGTAAGGTAACATCAGCTGAATATCTCACAGTCCGAGTCCTGGTCCGACGGCTCAGCTTCGTCTGCAGATGCAGTCAGCGCAGGGTAAGGCCTCGGCTGGTCTAAGTTGACATAGGTGACTTTCAAGCTGATATAGTGCTCCCCTTCCAGACCGGACAGGATGCGATGGACTTCCTCAACCAGGTTGTGGAAAGAAGGTCTGTTTTCAGGTTCTAGGTCCCAACAAGCAAGCATGGTGTAGTACCTTTAGAAATGAAAGAACGTTGAGAATATAGAAATAGCTTACCCAAATCAAAACAAATGTTTATTCATTTCTATGTAGTTCTATGTATGTTTAACTAGTTTCTGAACAGTTAACAACGTGGATCAGACATCATGATGAATCCACCTGTAACCATTTTCCAGTAGAAATTCCAATATGACACTGGACATAATATCCGTTCTGTGGCAATTTGGTGGGTGGAGTAAGCCTATCTTAAGACAGTGGTTCTCAATGCGGAGATTCTCACAACTCCTCATGACAACCCGTGATTTCAAGAATTTGAAAAAGAAGATTTGATGTTTTACTATATTTATACTGTTTGTTATTGGATACAGTGACAAAGTGCTTACGTGTGTATGGGCAAGGAAAAAACAGATTTGCACATTAGGGACTCTTTAGTGAGTTATATGATTTATAGTAGAGCAGGTAGGATATGGTTGATTCTTACAAGGTGTCTGGACAGAACTGTGGTTGTGGAAGTCGACGTCCCTTCAACAAAAAATGGGCAATGTCATAGGCGTCCACGTTAGGGTATGGACTGGCCCCTCTGGTTAATAGCTCCCACATCAAAATGCCAAACGACCACTGTAACAGAGAAAACATTAATTGTATATAAAATATACTACATTAACGCTGCAATCTTTCAAAGTATAGATGTATTTTGACAGGGGCAAAAAGTGTGACAATTTGCAGTGTCTAGGAGCGACATTGTAGGGAAATTTAAGTCAAGTGGGAAGTGGCACACAGGTACTGATGGGATTTTAACAGCAGTGGTGTAAGATGTTATTGAATTGGATTAAACACACTCACCACATCAGATTTGGTGGTGAACTTTTGTGTTTGCAAGCTCTCGATAGCCATCCACTTCACTGGGAGTTTGGCCTTTTTCTGGTCCTGAATACTGTAGTATTCCTTGTCCAAGACATCCCTTGCCATACCAAAGTCTGCCACCTTAACCACAAAGGATTCATCCAGCCTGAAAAAAACGAGACATTATTAGACCAGTTGGGTTTGGGTCACAAGGTGCTTTTCTAGGGGCATGAAATTATTTAAAGAATTTAAAATATATAATTGTAATTACAAAATGTATTAAAAAGATTAATAACAGAGAAAAATATATAAAATGCTGTATGTTGCGACATGTTAGAGGGCGGTTGGAGGCACGGAAAGGACAAAGTGTAACAACCTTTGAGAAGCTCTTAAAAACGTTTCCCCTCTGTAAATAGTATTTTATAGTTTCACAAAAGTCCATACCGTTTATTGGATACATATTCTGGTAATGTTTTGTTGCTTTGGGGCTGTAATTCTGTTATTCTGATTACCTGAATTTTATTTATCAAACACATGTTAATACTTTTATTATGTAATTTATACCCACATGCAGTTACGGGCAGCAAGATCTCTGTGGACAAACTTCTTTTGGGCCAAGTACTCCATCCCCTTGGAAACTTGTAGGCCGAAACCAATCAGATCCTTAACAGTTGGGTTCTGCGGAGGAAATAGACACAGTAAACAACTTATGCATCCAAAGTAAATGCTCTAAAACAGTAATAACAGTAGACGGTCCAACAGGTCAAACATAGTCATCATGACCATATCAGACGACAAATTGTGACTCACCCTCTTCTCAGAGCGGATGAAATGACGCAGGTCTCCATGTTTCATATAGGGTAGGATCACCAGGGGGAGCCCTTCCTTCGGCAGCATAATTCCCAGCAGAGACAACACATTGGTGTGGTTGAATTCCTTCATTATAATGCCCTCTCTTAGGAACTGGTCAACCTCCCCTACATCTGTGATCCCTAGTTATAGAGCACATAATATCACACAGAGTCTGGGAAAACCATGGAAAGTACTATACGGACGTCTTAACTAAACAAATAAGGTGTCCACATACTGTTTAATGATTTAACGGCACAGTGAATCTCTTGATTGTTTTGGTCCATAAGGTATCCATGGAATACTGTTCCAAAGTGACCTGTTCAAAAACAGAAGTTGTTTGTTAAAAGGTACACTCCTCGTGTATGTGTTATGAAACACAACTGTCCACAAAAGTGTGGGTGGCTGACGGGGAGGGGTAGAGAAGACGTGACCCTATGAACACTGCACTGGGAGGAGTAGAGACAAGTGCAAGCCACTCAGCACTCAGGTGTGGACCAAACCAAAACTTTTTGTAACGCTGGTTACAAAAATGCTTCCAGGCACAAATCGAGAAATGATGCAATCCCAGATGAAGTTTGTATTTCATAATATATTTTTTAGGAGTGTCCCTTAAAAAAGAAGAAAGTTATGGGTCTGACCTTTGCCAATAATCTGAAGATGTTCAAGTCGAAGCATCTGAGCAGGGATCAGCACATCTTTGACCTCGTCGAGGAGGACAGAGCTTGAGATGCTGTTCTGAGACATTAGAGGGATGGACGTCGGGTCGTAGTTGGCATACAATATATCGTGGATGGATATTCCAGCTGAACCTGAACCTGAAAAATGTGACATGAAATGGAACAACAACAACAAAAATTGTACTTCATAAATATTCTAGGCTCGGATTGATGGGTTTTTAGCAGTTGACACAGGGTTTTTCCTCCAAATGACCGTGATGTTCTCACCTCGTCTATAGTCTCCAGTAGTTAATGGTTCAGGGGTACTTCCTACATGTCTCTGAAATGACATCCTTGATAAGCGGGCCTCAACATTTGCTGAAAAAACATATAGAGCATTAAAAAATACACTTGGGTAAAATGGGTTGCAAAGGCCAAAGTTAGTTAATGGATAGGTTGATTCTTTTCAATGCAGTTCAATTCATAGTCTTATAAATATTCAGATTCAGAATCTGAATCCAATGGTGCGTACTATATTGATTGAGAAACTTGCCACTTGCTGGGCATTATAATGTTGTGTGCAAGGTTGTGTTATGCACCATTATGAATTATGGTAATCAACATTTAAATAGGGTCTGGTTTGAAAAGTGAACCTATGCTTTGATTAGGGCAGACCAGGATTTACATGATTACTTGTTCATATCTAGATGATTACTGTGCAAACAATCCTACCTTTCCTTTTTTTTCTCAAATGACTCATCACAAATAATGTCAGCACAATTCCCACTATCAGTGCCGCAATAATGCCCACTGCGATGCCTGCAATATGGTTGTTGTAGTCGACAAAAACTACTGTTCCCACCTCATAAATCTCCCCATTCACAGAAACCTGCAGCATAACAAAGACAGACAACTGCTATGAACCATCAGTACAGTTTGTTATGTAATAATATAATATTGCAGATGTCTTACCTTGACAGGAAGGCCCGAACTGGGAACTACCAGACTTTTGGGGATTCTGCAAGTCAGTTCATTTAACAGAACCTGGACGTTGCAATCCACATCCCCAATGGTCATAATGATCTTCATACACATGCTCACGGCATTCAGCTTGTGATGCTGTTTAACATTTGAAAAATTAAGAAAATGTAAGAGTATCAAATTATTATTTCAGCCCATTTAAAAAAAATTTAAAGGCACACTTTATTTGTGTCTGGATGTCCTCTTGTGGTTGAAACCAGGGGTCAGGGGTGTATTCCTACGATGATGAGAGCTAAACCCTAGCGGCCAGAAAGAATTGTGTATTTGGTACCATAGCCCCCTTGACAGCCAATCTAAAATAGCAATCCATTAAATACGTGAAATTGCTTCAAGTTTCTGGTCATTTCTAGTCCAGGATGGCCACTACTGAGGAACTTGGAACACTGGATGAAACCATTACAGAAATGTTATCATCTTTAGATGCAACTCTTGTATAATTAATGGTTGCGCTAGCATACCACTGTCTCAAGTTATTTCTTTATCTCCATGGTTGAAAGCAGCATTACATAACAACATAAACTTTGGAATGCAAAACTTCTGTGGCATCATAAGACATTTCAACGTACATGCAATGAAACCTCATTCTGTCCTGGGTTTAGTTCCAATATATTGTCATCATTTTCAAAGGGAATAACTGTGGCATCTGGGTAGTAGTCGAACCGCCTCTTCCAAAGTCCACGGGCTCCATCCATGTCAAAGGAAATGTGTCCAATGACAGATCCATCTTCAGCAAAAGCAGGGGTCAGGCACTCCATATGGGTGGCATTAACTGGGCCACTGCAGATCTAAAGTGAAATTAATACATAGCTTTAACAATCACAATAAATAGTTTGTCATGATGCCCTGTCTTGGAATATTATGTACGAATAAATAACACATTGATTGTGTTATAATGTCCTCAGAATCCTAAATTTCTGTCCCCGCTCACCGTATTTTATTTTGAAACTGTCCAAAAATGTGGAAGGAGTGTGGTTTTAACCACAAGAGCAAATAAAATACACAAATCGAGGAGTGTACCTTTAGGCTGCATGTTATTTTACATACCTTTCGCAGAGGTTTCTGGGACTGGCTGATTATCTCATACTGAACCACAGTGTTTTGCACAGAGTCCAGATTCTGCCCTTCAATCACCAGCTTTGAGCCACTTTTTGTAGTAAAATTAACACATTAATTTTTGTTGTTGTGTTACTAACTCACATGAAGAGTGACATAATTTATAGTTTGTGGGTGTATAGTCAGTGTATAGTAGAGTGTGTTTTCTACCTTCTAAAACTGCAGAGAGGATGGACGGCAGTTATGACAGGGTTGTCCTTGTAAAAAAACATCTTCTTAGTGGACACTGGAAAGCTGTCGATTAATAACTTGACGGGTACCTCTCCTACGACGGGGGCACCATTGGACTGGCAGATGATGGAGGACAAATTCCCAATTCCCTCAGAGACACTGGGGGCAGCAGAAAACATTGTGGTGACCTCACTTAAATTGCCACAACAAACCAGATGTTAAAGGTGCAGCCTCCTAAAAGAGTGGCGCTCACTGGGGAGTTGTAATTCATGAGCAATGAAACACTTTCTTTTGAGGGGCCTTCGGTCAAAAAGGATGATAACCACCGTCTTGTAGTAAAGCAACTTATCTAGTATCTAAAAGCATTCAAATACAATTTTCTGTTAATCACCTTAGAATAAGGCAGTCTTTGTCACCAATCGTGACATTTCTTTGCATCCCTGAATTAAGATGGTTCCCTGTGACCGTTACCAACATTCCTCCAATTTTAGGCCCATGTTCAGGCTGGATGTCTGTTATATTTGGTTCCTGATCAGAATGGGTAAAAATATTTCAGTTTGATTAGTCAAATCAATAAATGTAGGACATCCCAAGTTCACACATCTTTAAAAGATCCATACTCACCACAAAGTAGAAGTCCTGGGTTACAAATTGTCCTTTGATTGAGTAATAGCCTTTTCCCTTCTCCTCGTCTACTTTCAGTGTGATGGGAAGCCCCGGTGACGGTGCCCTTTCCTGGCGCAGAATCTTGCATGATAGCCTTTGCACAGGACATTATTTATCACACCACATCATCTATACGAGCATGACAGTGACATTTTCAATTCTTAGATTTTATTTGTCCGTTTCCCAAACTAAAACTTTTGTTCAAAAAGGTACAGTTCTCGATTATGTTATATCAACCCTTAAGAGTCCTACATTTTCACCCCAGCTCACTCTTTATGTTTATGTAGGAGCCGCATTCAAGTTTATATTTAAATAAATAATTATTGGTTGTTCTGCAACCTCTACAGGTAATGAGGGAGTTTTCCTATAAATTGGAGCGAGTTGCGCATGGTGTGGAGAAGGCGGGTACTGCAGATGCCGTCATTGACCTCGGCCTCGGCCTCCGCCCCAACCTCAGCTCCTGCTGGTGAAAGGCACCTGCCAGCTACCACTAGGACTTTAAAACAACTACATTTAATTTTATGTTCCATTTATTTTGCAATAAAGTCTAAGCAACGGTGAAAGGCAAATTCTCTCTCTGGATTTATTATTTTGAAGAAAGGCCGCGAGTTCTGACACCGCATCCGCATTCTCCGAGTGGTAAAGAATAAAAGGAAATTAGAACGAGTTAAAGGAAAAACCTAAATTGGAGGTTTATTGCCACTTCAGTTTATGTTTTCAATGCCAAAGTCAACTCTGGACACTAATCAATTATTATTCATTATCCAAACATGGTTTCAGTAGCTATTTTAAAACACTGGGCAGACTAGGTATTTCAGTTCAAGTGTATACTATTTTATGCACATGGTAAGTGTTCCTCACTCTGTACTGTTGCTCTTTTCAGGCAGAATTATACAGGAGATCCCAGTACCCACTATGACCATGTGGGTTTTGTCATTGACGATACCAGGTGACTTTGGAGACTGGAACTCCCACCCACACAGTTTGAGCTCTGTCTCACCCTTAGCAGGTGCCGTCTTTGGATAAAACTGTAGAAAGAACAAAACACATTCAGAAGTGCAGAAGCAATATATTGGGAATCACATCAAAATGCATCACTTTAATCTTCTGGCCATGAGCCAACCTGTAAGCAACCTTGCTCTCTAAAGGTGCATTCATCCCATGGAAACAGCATTTTTTAGAGTTTAGAGTCATCTAGTGGTGTAGATGCAATCTTAAACATTACTTAGGGCACATTTAATACTTAATTATACTCACTGTACATTGCTTTGGATAATCTACTAGGCATTGTACTGTACCTCTGTGATGATAGGTTTGCATGACTCATTGGTCCACTGTGTTTTACATTCATGTTGCCTCAAGCAGCTTCCAGAACACCAGCCACACTTCATGAAGGATGGAGCCGTCAAACAGCGTGAACAAGTCATGAAGTGTGCGCAGCCTGGACCTACAGGGGACACTGTGAACATCTAGACCACGGAATAAAAAGTTGTCGAAAGAGGAGATTTGTCAATGACCAAATTACTTTCTCAAGATGTCATTTATAGCTATAATAATATCATGTAATACTTCACCTTATTTTCAACTACAAAGAGAAGTGACTCCTCTGAAAAGACTGCCGCCACCCGGGACACCTGGGTCTCGCCCAGAGAATAGTTGGCAAAAACGTCCGGCTTGTACAATGTGAGAATGACCTGCACAGGTAGCACATATAAGCCAAGTGAAGTTCTGCAGGGGTTAGTCTGCACGTTTTATTGTCTGACATACGTTAAAAGCCCTATAATTGTGTTATCCTTAACGTTACCTGCAGAATCCTGCCGTCAGAGGTGCCTAAATGGGCCACAGTGTAATCTCCAATGATGGTGACCAGAACAGCGGTAAACAGCACACCTGTCATCTCCTTGTTAAAAAGGTCCATTCTGTGGTATGGCGTGGACACCATGGTTGGCTGATTGATGCATGTGGCAATGTCCTCTGCACTCTTTTCAGGCAAAAGAAATCACATACCACGGTGCTTCCAAAAGGCTTCACATATTCAAGACACAAGGAAAATTGTAAAGAGGAATCTGCATTCCCCCATTCAGGAAGGAAGTTGTTTAGCCTGATGCCTCCAGGATTCATGCTTATATGTGGGTGGAACAGGGTCATAAACCAGCAATGAACTGTCTGGCTACGCGTCATCATGTTAGGTTTGGGACTGTTTTTTCCTCAGCAAGGACTCAAAGCAGATCCGGATTCAGCAGTGTTTTCATACTTGAATAACAGGCACACTGTAAGTTAACCTGATGATAAATGATTGACAGGATGTAATCTGCCAATGAAACTGTAATGACATTACTGAAGAGTACTAAATACGTACATAGAAACAAAAGGTAAATTCCAGTTCAGAGTGGCCTAATTTGCAAACATGTTCTAGCATGTATTAGACTGCTGAACAGCTGACAAAGCTACACCATACATACATGACACACACTGTCGTCACTTTTCCCATGTCACTACTATACAACCTTATTCCTTTCACATTTATTGTATATATTCTATTTTACTCTTTACTGCCATTTTATATTTTGTTATATACTGTATATATTTTGTCTTGTGTCTGCAAAGTGTGCATTATGACCAAGCATTTAATTACCTTTCTCATCCACTGCTCTGTCTGTGTATTCAACAAACAAATACTGGAATACTATTCTGACCTTTGTCAATTGTAGATTGTTTAACATCATTTTAATTCAATTAATGGTTGTTTTAGAATCACTGAAAGACAGCTCTAGTCCACGCTCTGTGTTGAGCTTGTTTCCAGGCACCCACATGAAATGCGTAAACTCGAGTCACAGTCCCCCCCACAGCGCTGGCCCACTGCCCTGTCGGTGTTTGCATAACCACACCTTCCTATCAAAATGTACATCTGTATCATCTGTATGGATGCCATTCAGCTGTACATGCACAGTGTGGGCGGTTGTAGGTGGAAGGGGGAGAAATGGTGTGAGCCTATGCTGTATTTCTGTAGGGAGGAGTATAGAAGGTGTGGGAGTGGTGTAACGCTGTCCAAAGTCCAAAAACTATATTTTTGTGTTTTTTGCAACACTGGCATCAATCATTCCGGGCTCAAATCAAGTGTATCTTGATTTGTGTATCTTTAATCTGGTTTAATCTATTTTGTATAAAACTAACTTCCACCTTTTCTCTGGGTAGGCATTTGTGAATTGCTGCCAATGCTGAAACTCAGCAGAGTAACTCAAGAGTGGTACTGTTGAGAGCTCTGAGTCATCCGCCCCTCCCTTTAACCTCTGGCCCTGTTGTTACAAACACACACCTAACTCTTTCATCACTTTGGCCAAGGGTATACAGTAGGTTTTTTTCTTTTAATGATGCTTTATTATGTTTTACCTGGTTCATCCTATAGTTCTATTCAAATGATCAAGTATATTTAACTGATAATGGTTGCTTAAAAGATACACTCCTCGATTACATTCCTCTATATCAGCCAGGTATGACAACCGGAGAGACTCACCTCATGTGGGCAACTCTCGCAGGACTGGAAATGACATAATCCTCTAGAAAGCTGCTCTGGGCTTCTTTTGCAGCAGGTTTCTACGCCATTTTCAATGTGCTTGTTGACCTTCGACATAGGGAATGCACACAGGGCCGAGTTTCCCTTTGGACGACCTTGCTTGTCCACCTCAGCAAACACGGCGTACAGGATGTCTTCATTTTCAGACACGCTGAATTCACGTGCCAACGTTCTCCCTACCCGACCAAAGTAGGCTGCCTGAAGGCCATTATACACAATGTCCGTGAGGACATCTCTCCTCCTGCGCTTAGGTTGGTAGCGACACTCAAGGACCACCTCCCGGTACATCCAGGGCTCTAGGATTCCGATCGGCAGACGTCCCAGACGGGTCTGAAAGGCCGAATTGTTCTTTAAGGGATTCTCCCTCTGCAGAGACAGGAAGTAGACATAATCCTCGGTGGAAAAGCTGTAGATGTAATCAATTTTATAGGATTCCAGTAGGTTTGGGAGCACGGTCAGATTCATGACTAGATCGAAGCCATCTTCAGTTGAAAATGGTCTAAGCACTGATATCGATCGCCTTGGGTACCTCTGTGCCACTCTTTCATTTAGAGACGCTGCCACGAAGAATAATGCTGTGGCACCCGTTTCAACAGCACTGACCTTGGTGCCCAGCAGGCTGGCCAAACAGTCAGGGCAGTAGGACGGAGAGTTGTTTTTGCTTTTAAATAAACACACAGGCGTAGGCTGGGGGTTTTCAACATTAACGTAGTAACAGACCCCATGCTGTGTGCTCCCACAAATGTACAAGTAAGGCAATACAGACCCAGAAGGATCCAAGAGCAGAACCTCGTTGTCGGTATTCACTGAATCTTTAGGGTCTGGTTCGATGTCACAGGTGTGACATCCCACGCTGCCTAAAGGGCCAGTTCGCACTTCCCATATTTTGGTTAAGGTACCATTTGCATTTTTTACTGCTTCAATTACGTTTTGAGATGCAACATAGACCTCCTTTCGTTCTGAGTTCACCTCTATGTTCTGTATAGGCTTCTCTGTTTGGAACTGGGGTAAGGTGTATTTCACAGTGAAATCCACCTCTCTTCGAGGCATTGTAGGACATGTGTAAAGTCCTGAGGTAGGGAGTGTTTGTATCAATGCGCATACTGTTAGCAAGGTGGCCAACATCACCATCTCCACACACTTCACAGTGAGCGAGCCTTACCTATAGGATGCTTCATACAAAGCATTTTGAAGACCAGTAGGAGATCTAGGCAGGGAGATAAAGCAGGATTGTTGAGATTGTATAGACAGAGCAGTAAAGTATTCTCACTTCAGTTCACATGTGCTTTAAGCAGTCTAAGCGAAAGGGTGAAAAACTATACAGCAGAAGTTTAGATTTACATTTACAGCACTCAGCATCCAAAGCAACTGCGAATAGGTACATTTGTCAATAGCTGAATAAACCAGTCATCATAGGTAAGTAATAAGACACATTCTGTTAGAATGACATCAGCGTTTACTTGGTTCCTAAACATCACATTACATATCAACATACTCAGTCCTCAAAATAAATTGCCAACAGTTTCTACAAGCAGAGAGATTAAACATTCTAAGAGTGGATCCTAACATTGAGCAGGAAAGGAGAGCTTTTTTTAATAGATACATAGAGACAGATTAGAAGGATTAGTTAGGTTAATGGGAGTGGTATGAGGTGCTATGAGAGGCAGAGGTAACAAGGTGGAAGTAAGGGAACAAAAAGTATCCGTATTTCTTGTTTTACGGTATTTTTTTACTCTTATGGCAAAATTGCTGGTATTACATATTTGCCTCAGATTATTAAGGTAATTAACTATGAATTACAACGTTAATATGATATAGGCTAGAATGCACATGAGTGGGACTTAAAAGCGGTTAAAGCCAGAGGGAACAAGATGACAGAGTGGGGATAGAATCGACTATGGACAAGACGTGACAGGCCTCAAGTCGGGGAACTATGGAATCTAGAACTACACCATGTGAATGGTCAGTGATTAGTTGGCTTATCACCAAACTGGAAACCTCCATTTTTGGTCCCTATATGTGACAATACCAAGACAAGCATGCTACTGGCAGGATCAACCAGGTAGTCTCTAGGGACGGAGCGCCGGCAAAGAAGCTAATCCCTAAAAACGGCTTGCCAGAGGGCAAAATGAAGATTTCTGGGAAATATAAACAATAGACTAGGCCTATAGCTAGTCTGATGTGAAAACAAATGCTTGATGTGGCCTACTTCATTCAGGGTGGCAGTCAAAGTATTCCTGTATGATGCAAACAATATCACTACAGCTTCATCTATATTAGCCTACCTCGGGGCATTAAATTGGACTAAAGGGAATAGTTACTGTAACAGAAGTGGGCTGGTCTTCAGCGTGCTCTTTGAATTAAAAATTGTATCCTTACCTCATTTTGAAAATTATCCATGTCCAAAAGGTTTAAAATTAGATTGTCCAGACAAATAACACTTTTAAAAACAGTATTCCACTGTCCTGAAAACAGCACACAAGCACCTGACGGCAGAATCAAATAGTATCGCTCTGCTGCTCCACTCCTAGTGCGTCTCCAGCCCAGGAAGTAGTCTACTGTAGGCCCACTTTATTGCGAAATCGTCTTATCTCCTAAAGCTTTAGTGTTTCCCTCCCTAACTTGAGTCAGAACGTATCACTATAACCTATACGATTTGCCATGTACTATCTATTGGAAAATGGGTAAACATGCACGTCTGGAACAGTCGACGCCTATGAAAGTTTTGCCAAAAACGCATTGCATTCAGATGAGGACAGTAGTTTTTGTACGAACATACTGAAAGGAATGCAGACAGGAGTGCTCTTTAGTCGAAGTAGCTCCCTTTTCAAGTAGCTAATAATGTAACCAAGGTGAACATATGTAACACAATGTAGCCTACAAGGGTAGGAACATAGGTTTTGACGGAGGACAATATAAACAGGATAGGACCATAAGTGTCAGTTGAGTTGTCTCTCTCCCATAGATTTATCGTTGTAGACTACAATAGAACACTATACAAATGCATATTTTCAACCAGTAGCCTAGGTCTACCTTCAAATTCAAGACGCGATATAGCACTAATAGCCTAGTTGAACAACCACTGTGCAATCTAAAATCTAGCACTCAGTGTGCTACCATGTAGACTTAATTTGCATTGGACTCCTGGATCAACTGGTCCCCGCACAAGGATACCAACAAGCCTTATACGCCGGTTTTCAAGAATGACTCAGTATGAATGGACTAGTATCATCCCACCACCCCCTTTAAACAAAAAACAGTGTGGACACAACATCGCCCACTCGTTGTCTTTTTTTGGCACTTTGCCCCTTTTGCTTGATTTATTTAGGCTATTCGTGAAATTTGTAGCGGTTTATGAGATTTAAAACATTACATGTTTCAGTAGGAAAAAAATGTAATAATAGATTTTTACATTGGATACCATCGTTGTGGTTTTTATGATAAAGACATTTACAAACGACAAATAACAGATCCACAGTTAGGCTACTTTCATTAAATGTCAATACACTAGAGATGCTTACCAATGAGTAGTCCTACGGCGCCCTCTAATGATCAATAGGAAATAGGACAAGGAGTAGGCCTAACTTCAGCGAAAACGAAAATGAATGTTTTCAGATTTCGTGTTGTAACGCCGGATTCAAGAAAATCTAGTAGTCATTAACATTTAAACCGAAACCGAAATATTGTCAGTAGGAGTAGGCTTATAGGGTTATTGAAAATTCAAAACGTTTATTTCCTTAAATTATGTCAGAAAACGGCTTAATCGACGAGGGATTTTACTCCCGACAGCTGTAAGTGTTACTATACTTATTATGTTTTTACTTCTACTTGTTATTAAAGTTACTGCAGCCTACTTACAGGTGCACATGTACTACAGGTATGTTGTGGGACACGAGGCTATGCGTCGAATGGGGACAGCTAATGTCCTTATTGCAGGGATGGGTGGCCTTGGGGTGGAAATAGCCAAGAATGTGATCCTATCTGGAGTGAAGTCTGTCACTGTCCAAGATGAGGCCCTGGCTAAGTGGACGGACCTAAGTTCCCAGGTAGCTTTCTCTTCTAACCGCACATAGTGTGTGTCAAATTATGTATTTTAATCAATCAATTAATTAACATGTTTCCTATCTAGTTTTACCTGAATGAGTCGCACCTTGGTCAGAACCGGGCATTGTGTTCCAAAGACCAGCTGTCTTCTTTAAACCCCCACGTTGATGTGGTTGCCCACACTGGACCACTAGATGAGAAACTGTTGCTCCAATTCCAGGTATCATCAGACATTTGTATAACTAAACATACCAGGAATGTAGAGCAGGCCTATAGTTGAATGAGTGATGCATATCATATGAATGTCAGAATGACGCAAGTTGTGTACTGATATTCTACAGGTGGCTGCTCCCTACTTTGAAAAAGAATATTGCTATTTATTTATTGAAATGAGGTTAGGGTTAGGGTCATAGATGACAAGTGCTGATTAAAGAAATAAAGGCTTATTGGCATCGATGATTGGATTTCCTTTATTTGAAAGTAAACTCCTTGATTGTGTTATAGTGCCACCGGAACCCTAGATTCCCTCCTTAGCTCACTGTTTGTTGAGGGGGCAGAAAAGCCTTTTAATGCTCTAGTGTGAGAAGTAGAAAATGGAATGCCAGCCAGGCAACCACTTGCATTTACTGAATTTGAAATCTAAACTATAAGGTTTTTTTAACACTGGTTTCAAGCACAAGGGAAATGTAGCCTTCCTTTAAAATGTGACTAAAGTGTTTGAATCTGATATTACAGGTGGTGATCCTCACTGAGTCTTCACTAAATGATCAGAAATCTTTTGGTACTCACTGCCATTTGAACGGAATCAAGTTTATTGTGGCGGATACCAAGGGACTCTGCGGGTAAAGAACAGAGAATCCTTAACTTGGATGTTGTTTTAATTGAATGAAATTTGTTAAGAAATATGGTTTATTTGCAGTCAGATATTTTGTGACTTTGGTGAGGAATTTGAGGTTTTGGACAGTGATGGAGAGACACCCACAACAACCATGGTAGTTCACATCACTAATGTAAGTCTTTTTGTTTGGTTAAATGATGTTAACCTATAAGAGCATTGTCTGAGTGCTCACAGTGTAACAATGTTAAAAGCCAAAGTGTCATACACTTATCGGACAGTTGTTCATATTTTCTACATGTTAGGAAAATCCTGGGGTGGTGACCTGTGCAGATGACCAGAAACACGGTTTTGCAGATGGTTCTGCAGTTTCCTTTAGTGAGGTCCATGGAATGACAGAACTCAACAGCATTGGTCCCATGAAGATAAAAGTTCTAAGTTTGTGATCAATTTTTATATTGTTATTGTTTAAAGGCACCCTGGTGCCATTATATTATATTTGCTTTCAGTATAACGTAATAATGCTTTTTATTCCTGATCTTATTATTTCTACCTAAATCTTTGATTTTAACACTAGGCTCGTACGCATTCAGTATTGGAGACACTTCAGGCTTTTCTGAGTATGAACGGGGTGGCGTAGCAACTGAGATTAAACAGCCTTGCATCTTGAAATTTGTAAGTATCTACCTCTGCTGATGTTAAAACAATTTCCTCTAGACATTTTATCATCTGACTAAATATAAATATGATGTACTAATCTACAGAAACCACTGGATGAAGCTTTGTTAGACCATCAGCTCCTGGTACCGACTGATTTTGGAAAAATAATAAGGCACCAGACCCTGCATTTGGCCTTCCAGGGCCTCCATAGTTTTGTAGAGAAAGAACAGCGCCTGCCAAAACCCAAATCTCAGGTCTGTGGGAATATAACAGATTAAAGTTACAGTACCTAAAACTGTTTTTGTCATCATAATGTACACGAGGGGGGTTGTGAGGTATGAGCTATAACTTTATTCAATTGTATATAAACAAAATTTGAATGTTCTGTATATACATTCTTATGTTTATTAAAAATATAAACTAGATAAAAAATAAAATTCCAAAACCAAAAACACTACCCATCACAATGGGTAGTGTCCTTTAGCAGACACTTTTATCCAAAGCGACTTACAATTACATGGTGCAGATAGGGGTTAGGCATATTGCTCATGGCTTAAGGACACTTACAGGTAAGCCAACTATGGGGCTTGAACCCACGACCTTCCAGCTGGGAGTCCAAAACCTAGACCACTAGACTATCCTGCCCCACACCACTACCCATCAAGGTAGACCCACTGATGTCTTATTCATCCCACTACAGTCTGATGCTGAAGCATTGCTGGGGATAGTGAAGGAGCTTAAAGGAGCAGATCAGCTGGAACAGTTGGACGAGGCTGTGGTACGAAGCCTGTCATACACTGCCCAAGGGAATTTGGCTCCAATCAATGCCTTCATTGGAGGACTGGCTGCACACGAAGTCATAAAGGTAGGAGGCATCTTGTTAGGCAGGTTTATATTCCTACCTCGCACTACACTAGTTGATTTCACCGCCTTGAATGAGAGAAAAAGAAAGAGAAAGTAATTGTTAAAGCCAGTTGTTGACATGGAAAGTTTTTCTTCTTCCTTGTGATATACTGTAATATACAAACTTTATACGATAATATCAGTATACTGTATATTTCATTTTTAAAGGTACACTCCATGATTTTGTTATGGTGCCCCCAGAAACCCAAATGTTCACACCAGCTAATAGTTTATGTTTTTGGGGGAGGTAGAGAACTGTGTGTTGTAGAGGAGGAATAGATAAATGACAAATGTAGTGATTCTAAGTCACTTTGTAAATGTAGTGGAGGAGTGTAGTAGTGTGTGTGTATTCTGTCCCTCTAGGCTTGCAGTGGGAAGTTTACACCTCTTACACAGTGGCTGTACTTTGATGCACTGGAGTGTCTTCCTGATAAAGAAGAGGAGCAACCAATCGAAAGCAGCTTTTCCCCAGTGAGGATTTGTTTAACATTTAAGGCAAGACTCTGGTTGGATGTTCTGGCTATAACGTGCCATAATTTGATGTGAATTTCTATTGTGTCTACTGCAGAAAGGCACTAGATATGACGGGCAGATTGCTGTGTTTGGGTCAGCATTCCAGGAGAAACTTGAGAAACAGAAGTATTTTCTGGTAAGCGCAGGTTAAATATTGGCTTTGTCCACCAGGTGGTGGACTTGGCCTTCCCAAAGAGAAACTCAACTGGGTATTTGTTTTTATCTCTGCTGGTGTTGATAATGGCACATGCAGGAAACAGTTACAATTCAGGTGGCATTTCCTGCTGGTGTTAAAGTCTGGGTGTGCTGAGTCATCAAGCACAACCAAACCTTTTCTATTTTTCCTTTGCATGTGTTATTCTGTTTTTTATTATTTATTTATTTTTTGCTTTAGCTTTAGCTGTGTCTTTGTGTGTGCAGATAGATGAGTGTGTGCTTATACATCACAAATGCATATATACAGGATGTTATTGTGAATAGAAAGCAATCAAAACTATGTTAGTTTGCTACATAAATACATACAGTATGTGTGAGGCTTTGTATTCTTTCTGGTCTCTCCAGGTTGGAGCAGGTGCTATTGGGTGTGAGCTTCTTAAAAACTTTGCCCTCATTGGCCTTGGTGCTGGAGAAGGACACATCACTGTAACTGACATGGACTCCATAGAAAGATCAAACCTGAACCGACAGTTCCTGTTCAGGTCAAAAGATATTGGGGTAAGAGGGGCACACTTTGTCCTCACTCTGATCGTTATGCATGAAATGATCCATCACTCCTCATATGTGATGTTTTTTTCAACCTCCATTGACTTCCAATGTTTTTCAAAAACATACTACAATGCATCTACAAAGCTGATACGTGTTTCTTCCGGTAGTATGTGTTCTCTAAGTTATGATAGTTTGCAATTACATTTTGTATAATTTCATTTAACATGTATTTCTGTTTTGGAATAAAAATGGAAATATACTCTGGATAATTTCATCATTTCAAAGGATTTAACAGAAAGCTCTTTAAGACTTTTCGCTGTCACCTCGATCATATGTTACCACTTTTAATACCGTTTGAACACATTTCCCACACATACTGTACACTTTTTCTGATTCATCTCTCAACAGAAACAGAAATCAGAGGTTGCAGCGCGGGTTGTCCGAGAAATCAACCCAGGTATGAACATTTCTGCTGACCAGAACTGCGTAGACCCAGATAGCGAAGGAGTGTATGGTTACCACTTCTTCAAGGGTCTGGATGGAGTGGTTGCAGCCCTGGATAATGTGGAAGCAAGTGAGTGTCCCAGACACACAACATCAGCAATAATTGTACAGTTTCTGTTGCAGTAATTTATCTACTGTCATTAAATCCTTATTGTAGTGGGAACACGGAATCCTCACAGTACACAAAGTCAATTAAAATTAATTATTTAATTAAACCAATCTGTCCAGTTAGGAAGCATAAGTGATTGTGAATCAATGTCACCTGTTTTGGTGCAAATGAATGTGCCAACAGGGGCACTGGAGAGGCAACAGCTAGACAACCCCCAAAAAGGGAATGGTTTTGCAGTTGGTGGCCACAGACAATTGCTCTCTCTTTATCCTTCCTGACTGATTCTTCTCTAGTTTTGCGTTTTGCTAGTGTCTACGTCACTACTGGTAGCATGAGGCAGTATCTGGAGCCCATTCAGGTTGCACAGGCAGTCCAGCTCCTCCAGGATGGCACATCCATATGTACCATTGCAAGAAGGTTTGCTGTGTCTCCCAGAACACCAGAATTGGCAGGTCCACCATTGGCGCCCTGTTCTTTTCACAGATGAGAGTAGGTTCACACTGAGCACATGTGACAGACGTGAAAGAGTCTGGAGACACTATGGTGAACGTTATGCTGCCTGAAACATCATCCAGCATTGGCGGTTTTAGCGGTGGGTCAGTGATGGTCTGGGGAGGCATATCCTTGGAGGGTCGCACAGACCTCCACGTGCTGACCAACGCTACCC
>JAODLI010006190.1:6494-28127 GCA_027575585.1 Percopsis omiscomaycus | reverse complement strand
GGGGTTATGGTGGAAGGAGGGGTTGTTGGGAGATTAGCTTTCACTGTGTCCACTTACAACTTTCTATTTCCAGGGTGCAGTTCTGCTCATCCAGAGGGTACCTCCTCAAGTCCATCATGCAGGCCGCTGTAGTGGTTATTCTGGAAAACAGTTACATTCCCAGGGACAGAAAGAAGGACAAGGAGATAAGGAGAGGCAATAGGCTCCTTCTATAAAGCAGGTCGAAATATAACATGAAACAATTGCAAAAAAGTTATTATAAGTTATAGTTTTTTGAAAGTAAGTCTAAAGTAGTCCAGTCATATTATATTAGGATTGCACCCCAACTGGTGGATTAATTCGCTGTCTCGACCGGATCATAATTAGCAGACGCTTTTATCCAACATAAATTATATTGAGTACAAATACAAGTATTAAGGGGTTATACATCTTGCTCAAGGATGCTTACAGGTAGGTCGGGCTTTTTGGGAATCGAACCACATCCAACCTATCTACTTTCTCCTTCAGAAATGACTATATAAACGTTACACGCTAATGCTCAGAAGAATTAGACCACTGTGCCATTGCTTCATATTTTAGTAGTTTTTGAGACTAGGATTGGGATACAGTTGAGTGTGAAAAAGAAATGTTGTCCAAACTGAATTAAATGAAAAAACCCAAACCTAGCTACTCATAATGTCTTTTCGAAAATCAGTACAGTACAAGGCATATGGTTCCTTTTCTATCCTTGACATTATTATTAAGTTGGAGTAAAAACCTGCAAAACTTTTTATTTAATTTTTTTATTCAGATCAATCTTCGATATTTAATAGATGGGTTTTATTGCTTCCGCCAAGAAATGCATTTATGTGATGCAGGTTTATAAATTATGTATCTATTCCATTTCAATAAATGCCCAATCCCAGGAAAACTGAATTCGCTACTAATTCTATGCGTCGGGTATTTGGTATTTAACTGGGATATTCACTACAGCAGTACATTTTAGTAATTATAGTACATCCTGGTAATAGCAGCTGCATGTATGTCATGTTTTATGTTTATTTGCTTATAGCAAAGCTAATATAAGTTCATCATATAGGCTATAATATTCATTGTTGCACTTATGTGTGTTAGAAGATTTGGGTTAGACTACTGTTTTTCACCTTGGTCAGTGTCTGCAAGGCTGCCGCAATCTACTATCATTCACATCAATTGAGGGAACACATCCACAAGAACCATAACCATACACCATGCAGTGTATTTTATAGGGACAGGCCATAACAACAAGGAGTGTATAACTATGTAATGATGTAATACTAGTTATTGGTAATTGAAAAGTGAAATATGGCCTATACATATTGAAAGGCCCGTGGCAAAATAGGCAGAAGGTTAGAGGGGGGGAAAACTGACAGATCACAGATGTACATTCATTATTTGCAACGGCACTGAGCTAAATTGTGCCGTATAAGCATGAAACTGACTGAGCTAGCTGCTGTGTTACCCAGAAATGGAGTGGAGTTATAGTTCAGAAATTGCATTTGCAGACATTTGTAAACTCAACTGCACTGACGGCTTGTATTAAAAAAATAAGAGTCATAGCTATCAGCGGTACAATGGCAGATACCTGCTCAATACAAGTTGTATTAGCTGCATAATATACAGAATTGCAAAATCTGCAATCTGCTATATCCCCCATATTTTTCAATGCAACAACAGGAGGAGGAGGGTTCTGGTCAGGAGAAAATAAGTTTATTGATTTACATTGTAAAATATTCTCTCCTCCCACTCGTTAAATATTCATGCATGTGGGAGAGATTTGCAGTTTCCTTGCACTATATGTAAAAATATAATCAAATTAATAGTATATATAAGTCCTCATAATGAAGGCCTTACTTCAGCATTAAAAATAAGGTGGATTGTATCAACAGAGAAACAACAACAACAACAATAATAATAATAATAATAATAATAATAATAATAATAATAATACAAATAAATAATAATAATCGAATACTCAGTCTATTAAATGCAAAAGCAAAAACTAAAAAAGGAGGGAAATTGGGGGAAATTATAAGCAGAATAATGCAATAATCAAGCCAATTAAAGAAAAGAATAATAATAATGAATACATACATTTTAAATATTCAACAAATTATGATATATTATTCTACAAATTATAAAATAATTAATTAAAGTAAACAAGATAAAGATGATATCCTGAGTTCAGTTGTTTTCAAAAAAGGATTTAAAAGATTTCGCTGCTGCAGCCATATCCTGATAAGCTATAGGCTATAGGCTAATATAGAGCTTGCGCTTCGTACTTGCATGAGCTGTGAAACACTTTTTGAGGCCCATGAAGATTTGAAAAACATCATATTCCATTCATTATTGCAGGCATGATGTGTTGCCATTTCCCCAAAATCCCAACTAGTGGATAGGAAGCTTACGTATCTTCTATCTACAGGAACAACAACGCTTAAAATAATCTAGTGAGGATGTTTCCCAGGGCAAAACACTTGTATGTATGAATATATATGTTGTGATGCTGAATTTTCCTTGCAGCAGGAATTGAGAATAAATAAACATAAATGCATTCTTTGCCCATTAGGACTGAGAATGCTATGCATCAAATTGCCTTCCTACAAGTTAGAAGAGCTGAGAGAGGGCATTGGAAAACGTCAGCAAATATAGGTCAGCAACCCTGCCAGAGATTGTCAGCTCAAACCTTCAACCCTGAGATGGCACTGTAGTCAAACACACAGTGACCTGCATGCTTTGCTGTGCCCGCTATGCCACAGTACCCTGCAGTAGAGAAGATGCTAACATGCACCAGGCTAGCCAGTGTATGTGTGTGTGTGGGGGGGTTGAGCTCAATGGACTCGCTAGCTCCAGTCGTTGCCAATTCACTTGGGGGGGGTTACAGGGCTTACATCACACAGCAACTTTTCGAAATGGCCCAAAAAGGGCAGACAGTTGCTTGAAGAAAGGACACCAGTAGGAACACTACAGTAACAGAGTGCCAAGCAATACAGCATTAGATAGCTTCAATAATATAGCCTTGCATGTATGAAGGCTTAATTGTAAATTAAGTAAATGCTTTGGATAAAAGCCTCTTCTAATTGTAATTGATTCATTCCCCATATTTTACAAGGTGATTCAATCTAAAATAACAGTTACAATGAGCAGATAGGGGTTAGGCATCTTGCTCCAGGATGCTTATAGGTGGGCCACCTCTGGGGCTTGAACCCACAACCTTCCGGCAGGAAGTCCAACACCTAGACCACTAGACTATCCTGCCCCCCATCAGAAAGATCAGACATTGATTGAGTTATGGCATTATAGCATTGACTGATTGGTCAATTGATTGCTTAATAGCCTACAATACCATTAATAGATATGGCAGCCTAAAGGGGGTCATTGAGTCATCATCAATGCTGCAATAGGGAGGTTTACACAGGCTTGTATCAATGCTCCTAGTGTTTGTTTAAAGTGTAATTTTGAACCTTTGTTAAACCCTTGATATGTACAGTAGCTTCCTTACCTCAATATTAAGTCCTCACGCTGCCGTTCTCCATAACGTTCATGGCAGGTGCTGGACCAGAAACTCAACAGTTATACCAACCATTCACTTCCATTTCTCAAAAATATACTTCTAACGTGTCTACAAAGCTGATTGCCATTTCTAGTGGTAGTATGTATTCTCAAGTTACTTTAGCTATCGTATAATTAAATTATATATAATTATAATTAAAAGTATATTTCAATGTTTTAACAAAATTGTAAATCTATCTTAAATGAAACATGACAAAAATATTATTCTGCCAAGTGGAGTAACTTGAGAATGCACTCTACCAGTAGAGATGGTGTTCAGCTTTAAAGACATGTCACAAGTGTGTTTTTCTGAAACAATGGCGGTGGATGGCGGATGAAAATGCAGATCCGGTTCTGGTCTGTGAACAATAGATGCTGAACAAGAGGTCTTATATAGAGGTGAGTAAGCTACAGAGTTGAGGGTTTAACAAAACTGCAGTTACTCTAGAAGTTATAAGTATAAATTATGAATGCAGAATTCTACGATGCTGCCCTGGCAAACACATCCGTAGGTGAACATTGTATAGATAAACACCATGCACCGGAGCATTCTGTGGCAACTTTCAGACAACAGCAGAAATGAACTAAACTTATCTGAAGCACAATCTGGAGGCGGACCCCTGAGGCAGACTAGGAAACTTTAAGAAATGTGAACAAGACACACACACCCACACACATAAACACACTGTCTGCTACTTTATCTATTTTTACATGGGCCTATCTCACCAACAAACATTGTAAACGGATGCTGTCATTTACTACAGATAAACTACAGGGCAGCTCATAGACAACCTACAGAGATCTTTCCCACATTAACCACTGATTTCGGCTTCCATTGACATTTTAAATGGCAATATAAAGACCCCTCTCTAACTACACCCCACATTCCCCTCTAAACCACCCAGCAGTCTTGGTTTGGTCTTGAGCTCAGCCTGTGCCTAATCACATAAGTTACAAACCATGGGGAACGTGTCCAGCTCTGACAGTTTCATCATCCACTGTACGAGACCTCATATTTACCCACATTTCCTCCTTTATCTGCT
This sequence comes from Percopsis omiscomaycus, assembly GCA_027575585.1. Lineage (NCBI taxonomy): Eukaryota > Metazoa > Chordata > Actinopteri > Percopsiformes > Percopsidae > Percopsis > Percopsis omiscomaycus. The sequence goes on along the minus strand of JAODLI010006190.1, from coordinate 23,514 downwards.
TTGTGTATTTCACAATCATTCCTCTTATATGTCACCAGCCTTGATTAAAGATACACTTTAGTTTGAAATTCAGAGTGGCTCGCATTTCTCTCTACTCCTCCCCCTACATAGCTCAAATCTTCTCTAACCCTCCTCTTACACTCACGTTTCCTTCTGTGCACAGCTGTGTTTCCGAACATAAACACTGAGCGCTCAAGAAAATTTGGAGTTCTGGGGGAGCTGCAGTATAACGCAATTGAGCAGTGTACTTTTAATTTAGGCCTCAATAATGTCTTTTGAGCACCTGTTATGTCCAACCTCAAGAGGTGGAGTTTTAACAATAGTTAGTCCCTCTAGTAAATGGCCAAACATTTTTTAATCTTCTGACATTCTCCTTGATGAGTCAGACCAAACCAGTGAATAGAGGGGAAACACATTTTCTGGCTTCTATATTTTGATCTTCCCCCCATTATTGAGGAAGCTTAACATTTGATTATTACTGGGATTACGTTGTCTCCCTCTCTAGTGGCGAGTGAGACAACAAGAGCGTTGAAAAGTTGATGCATCTACATCTATATAGCTATGGGATGAATATCATGCCATGAATTGAAGCTGAAAAAAAATCTTTGAAAATCTAAGAAAAAAGGTTTTGCAAGCCTGAAAAAAAGAAAATCTCTGAAAACACTATTTTGTACATTTTCCTTCTTCACAAATGCAGCACTCTTTTTACAGTGTTTTTCCAACATATTTTTAGAGTTTCAAATTTGTCACTGTACTCTGGGTGTATTAGTTTGTTTTCCGGGTTTGAAACCTCGTAATTGGTGATCTGAAAACTGAGTTTCAAAAGGGCGAATCTTTATTTTGATTTAATAAATTCTGTATTACAGACTGTATTTTCAGAGCTGAGTTAACAACACCCACTTTTCAGAGATCTGCTCACAGTTGCGAGTTCGTGAGTCAGGTTATTTCTGGCAGAGTTCTCTCGCAGCTCTGATCTGAAACTCTGAAACTCTGAAACTCGATACCCAAAAATGACAACCTGAAAAAGCAAGCAATTCTCTTAAGGTGTCGGGGAGTGAGGTTTACTTTGCATGGCTCTGTACTGCACTGTACCGCTGCCCACTGTTACATATGCATTTACAGATGCAGGTGACAGCCATCCACACATCTCGCCACATCTATTCCATCCGCCACATCCGTGTCTGACAGACATACAAATGTCTGTCAGACATGGTTATTGGCAAATTGTGATGCAATGCTTATTTGTTTAATCGGTGCTATATCATTTATGTTTATTAGATACTCCAGTCCAAAAAACGGAGAGAGACTGCGAACCTCATGGGAGACATGAATGCCAAAATGGGCAACAACAGTGGCCATGGGCGCTGATTTCTTTCGAATATACTGTAGATAGCCTACTTAGAAACCTGCTCCAGGTCTGTCAGTAGGCTCACACAACCCCTTAAAAAACAGGACCATCCGCCACTAAATTTGGGCATTCTGTGCAGACTAGTTTTAAATCAGAGCTGTGAGAGAACGCTACCAGAAATCACGTGACTTACAAACTCGCAACTGTGTGGTCAGATCTCTGAAAAGTGGTTGTTGTAAACTCAGCTCTGAAAATACAGTCTGTAATACGAATGCAAATTAAATCAAAATAAAGATTCGCCCTTTCGAAATTCAGATTTTAACATTTCAAAACTTTTTTTCCCAACGTATGCGCACTAGTTTTCAGGTCACCAATTCAAAGGTTTCAGACTCAGAAAACAAACAAATACACCGGGAGAACAGTGACAAATGTGAAACTCTGAAAATGTGAAGCACTGTATGCTTCAATACATGGCGTGATATTCATTCCATACATAGCCTTGTGAAACTATCCTGACTTGTCTAGGACCTCTTAATTGAATACTGTTTTTCAGCTGGTTACAAAACCAATCAGTGTGCAGGTGGGTAGTTGGTGTTGACAACAATTAGGTGCCTGTGTTCGGAACTCGTTTGGATTAGTTCAAGGTGTCCAGTTGCCTGCTAGCACCTGTCTTTGAGAATCACAGTCAAAATGTTTGTTGTTCTGGTTAGAAAAAGGAGGTGCAATCACCTGTTTTTGATTTGACCTACTGGCACCACCTCTAGAATAAACAAACTTTGAATGGAGAGGTTCCAGACCGAACAAATAGTGAAGCTAACAAAGTCAGGTTGGTCTTACCAGGCATCAAGTCTTGTGTATGTGACACACATTCAGTATCTGTGTAGAAAGGATCTCGAACCAGCACCAACCTTTCTATTGCGTTACCTTACTCAACAGGTGCATAAAAACAAAATTGATCAAGCTTTCTCTCTTCAAGCCAACCACTGGTGGAAAAACACAGCGCAGAGAAAGGATTCTACCTACATAGTAACATTTTGGCACACCCAATACCTATTCTTCTGATATTGACAAACATCCAAAATAATCACACATAACCATCTTATTAAATACCCTGAGATACCAGACCTACAGTATTTCCCATGTACCAAAAAGCAAACTAAGACGTATGACTATCTGATCCAGATATTGTCCACAAAGCATATTTTGCAGTTTGTTGTCCCCCTATCAGGCTACTTCACTGTAAGGACAACTGAAAAGACCAAATTGGAAAGGACAACAAAGCATCTGGCACCCGAGGGCCCCAGAGGGTCTGGCTCCACTCCGAGTATGAACGGGCCTCCAGGACACATTCATACTTTCAGATGTCCTCCAGGAATTTGGGGATTTTAGTTCCTGCTTCATTCATTGACAATGTTTACATGGAATAGATCTGCTTGTGCAAACGTAGTTGCTGAGGCAACTGCCTATACTGTAATACCCTCAACTTCCTCTACTAATTATTATATCCACTGTTCCAATATTTAACCAAGTGCGTTTTCTCTAGAGCTCTTGGAAACTTGGAACAGCAATACGAGAGGTCTGGCTTTTCAAAAGAGCAAATTTCCTTTGATAAAATATAATAGTGTGCATCTCTGCTTCCATTCGTGAGCAGGCTTTTTTGCAATCTCAGACATCTCTTTAGTTATATCCCATACTGCCTTTCATTTTGAAAACCTCATGTGGAAGCACTAAATCAAATAAATACGAAACTCCGGGACAACTAATGTTTAAGCTTCACTGTCCAGTGCTCACATGCTGAGAGTTCCAATAAAATAAAAATTCAATGACTTGGCACACCACCTCAAAGCAACAATAAAAAAATGCTAGTGCGAACTTTAAAATATTCAGTATATGAAATGTATTAATCTAAAGGTGTATAGATATTTCTGAATGTGACTTGTGTTTGTGTCAAAGGTTTTTCCTTGTGGTCCACACGAGGTGCTGCTTCCTGCAGCAGTCAGGACAGCAGAGTCACACTTCCGCAAGAGACTTAAAGTAAGACCCACTAACTGAAGTTCTTCCTGAGAATTCTTTGTCTTCTGTCTCTATCCCTTTTATATATACTGTTTATACATATATATATATATATAAAAAATCCTTCTCTTTCCTGCTTTATGTTAGGATCAGCTCTTTAGCTGGTATTTAGGCTGTTAGAAACTATTTTGAGGACTGAATGATATGTTGATATGTAATGTATGTTGTAAAATGTATAACTAAGTTGGCCCTGATGACATGCTGCTGTCATTTTTCTAACATAATGTTGTTTGCTTACGATAACTGGTGTATGACCTATTCAGATATTGACAAATGTACTACTGTAATTATAAGTCACTTCAGATAAAAGTGTCTGCTAAATGCTGTAAATGTAAATGTGAGAAAATGTGATGTTGGGGAAGCAGCCCTCACCTCAGCCCGTACAAGACGGTGCCGTCGGGATGCAGCCTGATCATGCGGTTCTTCACCGTCACGCCGTGGAGGAAGGACTTCTTGTCATTGAGGAAGTAGGTGTCGGGAAGCCACAGCTGGTCGGCCACACGGTTGTCCAGGGTGAGGTTCAGGTTAAGCTCACCGTAGGCCAGCCGCTTGTCCCGCCAGCTCTGCTGAAAATACATTGTGATGGTGTAGTCCTGCGAGGGGCGGCAAAGAGAATAGCATGAAATGAATGGCAGAATATAATAACTGATCTCTGTAAATAGCACTTGCTCCAAATATTCATTGATATATTTATTCAACAACAAGAACAACAAAGATCATTAGAATGAAATGAATAATTATCATTTAGAATTAAAACAATTATGAATTAAGGCTGTTTAAAGAGATTTCCTGTAGTTTTTCACTGTTATATTATGAATGCTATATTTTAGGAACAGCAGTGAGCTACAGATGTAACATGATATTAAGTGAGCTATAATGTACGGTTCATTTTTAACTGAACTTATGAATAAATGAAGATGGTTATTCAGCAAGGAATAGCATGTAGTAGTTTTGCTTTAAAATGTTACAGTACATATGAAATTAAAACAAAAAATTATTTATCGGCATCTGTCACTGATAATCCAAGAATTATACAATAAAGCACATGTTTTACTAAAACAAAAATGTTGCTATTCTCCATTTTGTCATAGTGATTCAACCAAAACCCAGAACTGTACAATACATTACATTTTACATGTATTGTTTTAACAACCAGTAAATTATAACATTATAATCCAAAAAAAATGGCATAAGAACCATTTTTTTTCTTATGCCATTTTTTCCGTAACATCCTGTGTGATGTAGTGCTGGAGACTTTCGTTAAGATATTTTGAGCATAACTTTGAGTACACATTAAATAAATATGGACTGGCTTTGAATCACAGAGTTCACCCTTTATGTCTTAATATGCTATATCTATATCAAGAATAGGCAGAGAACATATCAAAAACAAAATCCGCTGTGGCCAGAAGCATCTTTGAAATCCTTTGGAGACCTCAAATGGCAAACAGAGAGAAAGAAGAAACGGAGAAACAGAGAGTGCAAGAAGCAAAAGCAAAAGCTATTAACTTTTTTTTAGCTTTAACCTCTGGGAGGAGAGGTACAGTCTGCAGTGTGAGTGACTATGTCACATTGAGTACAATGACAGTGCTGAGTGCTAAAAGACAGAATGATGCCATTGCTCAGACATGGGCCATATTGCCTTCTTTTGAAAACACGCTAGTCAGCCTGAATTCCTCATGGCACTGAAGTGGGCACAAGAAGAAAACAATACAGAAGGCATGTTTTGTGTCTTTTGTGGTATTGTGAGGCTTAAACATCACGTGACTAAGTTAAGGCTTGTCATTGCAAAGTTCAAGCTTGATTCAGCTGGTTTGGTGAAGTGCGTTATAAACATACCATGTTTACTTCTGAGATAGAGTCGATGCTTGCAATGTTGATGCTCATACCCACGATGACTGGAGGACCTAGAAGCAGATGATTTATTATCAGACAAGAAAATACTGTACTAGGCAATTCTTTCTTAAAGTGGCATATGACCGTTAAAAAAAATCAACAAATGATGAACAATATAACAGACTAATTTTTTTCTACAATTAGACAATTACTGTAGATTTATTTGAAACATAATTTTATGGATAATGGTTGTTAAGTTAACGTTATGTTCTTACATAAATGTTTTTGTAAAATATTTGGTGAAATATTACACATAGGCAAAGTTTCATGAAAATTCAATTCACAACTGATTTTTTGACCTTCATGATTTTTGCATCCATTTTACATTATTGGATTTCATTTGCTAATATCCCATTAAGCCCAGTGTTTCAGTTCTAAATTGGCTGATGAGTATCAGAGTGGTGTATTGCTATGCTCTGTTCCTGCTACTGAAATTTGGGAGTGTAACAGGCCTATTTTAGCACAACATCTTTGAATCTGCAGCATTCATATTCCTTTACAACAACAAGAAACTCAGATTTTCACACAGGCCATAGTGTATGAGCACAGGGAAAGGTTACATAAGATTATTTTTTATTCATTAATGCTTTGAGCAAAAGGATTAATTGATTATATGGCTACCCACTAAAATGTATAACCAATATCTATAGCCTAGCTGCAGCAATAGAAAGAGTAACATAGGTAAACCATTTAGCAAATAAACAAAACCAATGTACGATGGCACTGCCTCTGGAAAAAACAAATTTTGAATGGAGAGGTTACAATATTACAATGCCAAATATTTTGATTTGGCATTGTAATATTGGGAAACAAGTGCCACCAACATTCATTGTTTCCCAGACTGTAATGATGCAAAGCACAATACACTAGATGTTTACATGCAAGTATTGTAGCTAAACAGATAGAGCCCTTGTATATACACCGTTTGCAAACTACATTATTCAGACAACTTTGCTCCTGTTTACATGGCTAATTCATTCAGTCTCGACGTAACCATAGTAGATCTGTCTTCTTCAGTTTGACTTCCCCTCACGATGATCCAAACAGACCAACTTAGAGGGGCCTACCCATGTTTTTCTTTCATTTTCAGAAATAAATACATCTTAAAGGGATGGGTGGGGAGGGGTATTTTACAAGACACGTTTTGCCTAGTTTTGGCATGGATTTTGCTGTCTGCGATATTCTATGGGAAACAATTTCTCCAGAAAAACCAGTGAGTTAGAATCATTCCTAGTTTCTACCCCATAACTAGACACCAACCTTCTTCATCTTAAAAGTTACATCAGCTCACCCACACATGCAGTCTTATGTGAAGAGACACATCCATTCATCCCTTCCCCACCCTTTCCCAATCTTCTAACAAATTTATATTTTTCAAATGCACTGCTCTTAACACATTTTAACACTACATTTATAGATTATAAAAACATAAATAAATAAATCCAAATAAAGATCCCTGTCTAGAAACCATCCCTTTCTTTTTTAAGCACAGTGTCTATGAACAGGTCCAGGTTTTTAACTGTTAAGTTGACAAAAAACAGCATTTAAGACATGTGTCACGAGGTACAGTAGCACACAGGAAATAGACTAAGAAATAATCACATCTCGAATCACCTCAGGTTCTACAATACACCATCATCGAAACAGGTCAGGTGGGTGACTCTGCTCTCTTTCTAGGACCACAATGTGCAATTTCTGAGCTAAGGTTACCTTTAAAAAATTCTGGATAAACGTTTTTGTTGAATCCCTTACTGATTTTGTGCACTACAGTACATAATATTTAGGGTTTAGAGGTTTTATTGTAGGCCCCCAGTGGGTTGCAAAATGCTTACGATTAAAACAATTGCTGGTATCACCGAATATTCCCAATTTAAAACCAAAAGAATATAATATTCTGTGTAGGCAATGTGACACTGATTATACATGGCAGGACAGATTAGTTACAATCACCAGAAATGGTTTTTAAAACTGTACTAGTATGTCACACTGGGACTGGGACTGTAGACTGTGTCTACATGGTTCTCACCACAGGTCCTATGAGACTGGAATTAAAATGCACCCTTTTTAATTTTCGTCCCATACAAATCATTTTTTTTGCCTCAGGGAGGATGATTAATGCACATAATGTGAATTGCTGACCCTGTTAATCAGGAAAGTAGCTGTATTATAAGGATCAGGAGTCTTCTAAATGCTTGAATTTGAACAAAAAATATGGATCAATCAGAATAAAATAGGCAATATTTATTTTACATAAATGGGTGGAACTTTAATGTATAAAGTATTTATATTAAGAAAACACAAAATGAGGTGTACACAAATATTGTATACTCAATATAGTGTAATCACTAATAATGTAATTGTTGTAAATGTATTCATTTGTTTTGTCTACTTAATGTTATTGTAAATGTAAATGCAATGTAACTGGAGATATAGAGGCCAATCTCAGGTTGAAATTATATTTCTGTCTTGTATTTTCACATTGGTAGTGAACATCTAGATAAACTGCCGTTGTGTTGCTCATTGGGAGATATTTCTGGCACAATTGTAGATCTTCCCAAAAAAGCCTCTTAGAATCGAACATTTTGTAACTTCACTTAAGTATCAAGAACAGAAAGATCCACAATTTAATAGAATGTTCCACTTTATGTTTACCCTAAAAACAAGTCCAAGCACCATGTTGTTTTTCCCCATCCCTCTTGAGTTCACCTAAACCCTCCCTATATTTGTCACCAGGGGGGTAGCATCTACGAGAAATATGTGAAGTATAAGAAGATTCAGGCAATGAGCAAGGGAGAGAGGAATGTACAGTAAAATATTAAACATAAAAAAACGTAGCCAAAACGTAAATCACAACAATATTAAATATGTCAGAATAGTTAGGTTTGAATTCCCATTTAAAATGCAGTGTTTGTATTGCTTGCCACAGTGTATCCATCATATTTACTAGGAATACTATTAGGAAGCTCGAAGCAGGTTCAATATTGTTGACGGTTCTTAACGTTCTCATATTTTGCAGAAATATTCTCTTCTGCCATAATTTTCTGACTCAATAAAGCCCCTGGTATTGGGGATTTCATTCCCTCATTCCCTCATAATGTATTACTAATCTTACATTGGCAACATACAGTAAGCATCACTGCTGCGGCTTGTTAGCTGGCACCAGATCCACTGTATACTGTAGATGTAAAGTGGTTTCCTGTTTGAAGCAGTGAAGATGCTGGCATTGAAACCCTGGCTCCCAAAATGGTGATCTTCATTCTGTGTGGGTTCATAACAACTAGCCTACCTTTCACAGCCAAATGTAGGACGCCTGTTGTCAGAGTCAACCCGCTAACATGGATCCTGCTCAATTAATGTAAGTAAGTCATATCTCACTGACTCTGTGCCTTTAGTTATACTTTTACTACCAAAATGTCTTCACTTCATATTGCATGTTTGAATGTATTTTTTTCTCAGGTACTTTGGTTTAGCTGGTGCCATTTACCACAAGAAAACTTAATTACAACAGTAATTTACCTCACACATTATAACTGGACATGAATAACATTTTGGTTGCGATCAGTTTGAGCTTGTAGAGCTTGTTAACAATGCAGTTAACAAGCCAACATTTTATTATGCTGAAATTTGGTGAGAATTCAACAAACAACTTTAGCATGACTCACGGTATCGTCTAAATGAATGATTCCACAAGCGTGGGCCCTCACAGGGCCATGGAGGATATTTCCAATATGTGGGCTATTACAAGTGTAGGCTAAATGCAAAACTCCTACTAATTTATCACATAAATAAATGTGTCAGGGGGAATAGTCTGAGACAGGTCACTTGTGAACTGCACATTGTTTTCAGATTCCAAAAGCAACTGCTGTTTATAATAAGGGTGAGTATTAATTATTATTTTTATTATTCAGGCTCTATTTGATCAAGGTTAGAGTCATAGTTTTGAAACAGAAAACCCAGAAATTACCTATTATGCAGAGTGGACTGCCTCTCGGAAAGCCAAGGTTACAGCATTACCATACATTCTGATCTTTCCCTTTTCACAACATTTCAGCTCTTCTGTGATGACTGTATTTGCACAATTGGATAGCTAAGGGATACACATATTTGCAAGTTTGCCAATGGTACTACTCAAATATTTGGTCTGAAACTTTTCTGGACAAGGTTATACAATATATTTATAGTTTTCAAAAAATATTTTGAACCAGCATTTAGCCAAAATGCTGGTTTAATTCACATTGTGCACATGAGCAGCCTTACAGCAGACATGAAACCAGAACTAGCGTGTTCTGTTCTGAAGAAAGCTGCATTCAAAATCTCCCATACACATTGCTAATAATTCAAATTCTCAATATAGAGTATTACAGAAACAGCCATTCAGTATGTCATGGAGTTCATTCCTTTTGCATGCCTTTGACAGAGATGGCCAGTTTAAAAAAGTGAGATATTGTTGTTTATCCAATTATATAATTTTGGGAAGTGTAGTGAAAAACGTACTGTTCATATTTGATTAACAAATACAGTAATGAACATCATTGTAACCTAGAATATTTATAAAATATTTTTTTAGAAAAATCATTTTGCATAGAAATACCAAGCGGAAGAGAGGCTAGCTTCTGCTCCCTATACAGTAGTAAATTGTAAAATACAATATGGAATTTTACAATATTTGGATATTATTTGGATATGCTAATACATTTTTGATAGATAAACAAATAAAACATAAAACACTAGGACATAAACATAGGACTGGCTTCAAATCATAAACAAATGTTTGGATGCCTCTGTTTTTCTCTCTTTAAGTAGAACACGCACCAGTTCAGCCCAGGGCCTATCCTGGAAGGATTGCTTAATTACATTCTTCCTCCAAACACTGGTACTAAAATATTAACCTGCGTACCACTTGACTGAAGGCCCCATCCATCCTCTCTCCTTTTTTTGTAATCCTATTTTCTCCCTCAACCTCTCCTCCCACTACGCTAAATGCCCCGAAGCTTTGTGATATTCCCTGGCCCATCGCTTTCTGGGGGGGAAAAGAAGGGAAAAAGTGGGGCCATTTTCCATCACGCTTTGTGAAGGCAACCAGTAATAGTTTTCCTCAGAGATGTCAAAGTACATGCGCTCACTAGATGAAAACAGAAAACCCCACAATTTCTCTCTTTCTCTCTCTCTCTCTGTTTCTCCCTTTTTCCCTGCACATTTTCATCCTGACTTGGTGAAACACAAGGATCCACTTTGTCACCGTGGAGTTCTCAAAACAAGTTCACCAGCAGTGCTTCTACGCAAGCTGAATTAACATCAGCAACACTTCAACAGAAGAAGCTTGCATCCTTGTGTGTCAATTGTCACACAACATTATGCACACTGTATGGGGAACTTTTTTGGCCCAATTACTTGAAAAGTATGATTTATAAATAGTTTAGTTTGAATGGTGTGCATTTAAACATACTTCTGGTCCATTTTATTTAGTACAATGGTTCTCAAACAGCTGGTCGGGACCCCTTGAGAGGTCGTGAAATTATGAAAAATTAACATTTTGATATCACATTTTTAATTACAGTATTTTGATACATTATTGTAATCTTGTTTTATTATGTTATTCAATGCTGTTTGTGGTTGTTTTATTATACACAAGGGGGGTTCAAAGCGATTCAAAACAATGTCTGCGTGGTATGAGCCTTCACAACTTCTGGCCGTCCAATTGTCACCACGATGGCGCCACGTCCCCCAGCGTGCTTCGACGGCTCACCGGGGCAGTGCTGGGGTTTTTCCTCTCCAGTAAAGCTAACCAGTGGGTGAGAGTGCCGTTGTAGGACACAGCATGCCAGGAGGCCTGGAGGAAACGGTGAGGAAGGCCAGCACGATCAGCCTTTGCCTAGGCAGCGCCATATTGGGCTTGCTGGGGCTTGTTCCACCGCGGCCCATACTTTCGACGATGTCCCCTCGGACTCGAATATGGAGGATCCGTACACACCGTACCCGGGGCACGTGCCCGGCCATAAGGAGGAAGCCCTTCGGGGAGCGGGTGAACACTACTCCATCTGCTCAGAGCAAGCTCCGCCTGGCCACGCTTGAAGGACCACGCCAGCGAGCGCATCCATCGCCCCACCGCCTTGGGCCGAGCAAGCCTCGCCTGCAGACGTCCCGACGGCCAGGCCAGCTCCATCAAGGGGCTCAGGCGTACAGCGTCCAGTTGGATGGCCGGTCCGCCCGTCAGACGCCTCCTTGCCTCACGCCCAAGAGGTCCGCCCACGCCGTCAGCCGCCCCATTGGCCTCCCCGCTGCCGTCGCCTGGGTCTGTCCGGCCAGCTGAGGAGTTCAGCCTGCTTCATCGGCCACCTGAGGGTCGCCTCCACCGCCAGCTGCCTGAGGGGTTCAGCCAGCATCGTTGGCCGCCTGACGGTCCTCGCTGACGGTCCTCACTGACGGTCCCTGGTTCGGCCGCCTGAGGGGTCAACTCTACGTTGACGGTCGTCTGTGGGTCTTTGTCGCCGCTGCGTGGCCGGCTACATGGGAAGGGGTCCCACCAGCGTCGGACCCCTCGGATGGCCAATGATGCCGATGGGATCCTTCGAGGGGATGGGATCCGCCATCGGTCACTGTTTGAACCTGTTTGGTGTCCTCGACTCATCGTGTCGTCCTTCTGGCTAGTGCCTACTCTCTCTCCACGACTCACCTTGTTAAAACCCCAAAATTCAGGTCTGAATTATTCACTTATTTAAATCCAATTCATCACTTCCATACAGTACATTCAGTTACCATGCTCTAGAGCCCACAAAAAAGTCTGACTTTTTCTGTGCTTATCCCAAAGAGACGAGGGATGTTTTTACCTGCGGTCGTTCACTGACATCACACGCTAACCTGGTTTCCTGAGGTAGGGACAATTGAAACTGCATGCTGAAGCTCAACTGGCTTGTAGAAACAGAGGTATGTTTACATATTCACAAATCATCCACTATTAATGTGTATATGTCAGTTATCGAATTATTTCAATATTCCAAATAATAGCGGAAGTATTCATGGTTTATTTATCCATACGGTATATAGAGTATTTTAAATTCCCAAAAATTATTTTAAACACTGCATAAAACATCTTGACCAAACCTGTAAGGTGTTTCATATTTAATACGTAACGCGACCATACATTTATGGCACCAGATATTAAACTGCATGGAGGATTATTTCATTATGGACCATGTGAGTTGGAACCAAATTTGCTGGCTGACACAAGAGAAAACACCATTCAGCCTCTTATATAAAAAAGACCTCTGAAAATCAACTCATTGCTTAGCAACAGACGGTTTCATAGCAACTGTGGAGCATTCTGCCCACAATGTCGGAGGAGAAGCACAGTGATTTATCCGGTCTTCAGCGTGAATCCACATTTGTTTTAAATGGATGTTCTCCTTCAAAAACATCAAAAACAAACACTGTTCTTAAGAATGATTGACACATTATTCATTACTTAAGAAAATGGCTGCATGCAACGAAATTAATTCTTAATACATATCGTTCAGAAAAATATTCCTTTCTCCCCAGACAACTGTTTAGACCGTAGCTTTCCAACATGGTTGCTAGAAAACATTTATACCTGCAACATCTCTGATGAAAATATTAACCATACCAATTAAGAACATTTGGTTTATGTAGCTATTAAATATAAAATTGGAAAGGAGAATTTGTACAACAGTGCAAAATGGGCTCATACATTTCCACACACAGTATACCAGACACACACTGCCCATAAAATACTGTCTTATAGGGTCAGTATATTTCATAATTCTATAAAATACTGTATATGACATTTAAAGCAATAATAACATCAAATAAAATGTACTTGCATATCAAGCTAAAAATCAAGAAAATAACATAAATTAAGAAGTAAATGTATTTAACGTCTTTGTTGCTGCATGCTATTTCCCCTAACTCTAACCCCAACCCATGTGTCACGTGTCATGGTCTATAGACTGGTAAGTACTTCCACAAAGTAAATGTGTGGTGAAGCCATTTCCGAAAGATACATCCACTTAGGCCTTTATGTCTCATACGCTGCTATTAATTTTTCATAAAGCGCACATGGCAAGGCTTTTGAATAATCACAAGTCAAATATAACGTGGTCTCTGTAGGCAAGATTTGGACAGATCTAGAAATAATGTGTAGCCCTATCAGATAGGTAAGGTGCTCACAAAGCAAAACATTAGAGCGCTTGTGATGTATAGCCAAATATGTTAGTAGAACACGTAACAAACAATATAGTAATGTCTGGTGGTGAGCAATAAGGGAGAGGAGGGGTCTAACTATTTATTTCAGACCCTTGGGGTTGCCAGGCAGATCGCACGGCGGATATTAACAGAAGGCAGAGCTATAGCACACATTCTCTGTATACTGTATATTGATGTGCGACAGTTGCAGAGTGCCAAATTGAGAAAAAGATCAATTAAATGACTCCCAGTATCATACTATGCCAGGAAGTGCATTTTTGCATACAGCCTTTAATGCCTGAGGAGAGCAAGTCTTAACTTCTCTGCTTGTGCCAGAACAGGCTATTGTTTTGTACTGGATTGTCTGTCACCGAGATATTACCACGCATTGCATGGAGACTGAAGTCAACAGACAAGGACACAAGAAACAAGTAGACAGAGTGAATAATGGCCGGGTCTGGATGGAAGTGTGCTATCTTTCATTGTTCTGACAATGACCTGACCTCAATTAAACAAGTCCTCAGTAGACCACGTTGTCCCCCACAACCTTCTTGTGTTAATTACTGACAATGGGAAGTTGATGGCTGTGCCAGTGAGCTACTGTACCTCTGGATTTAGCATGGCGGACTAAAATTAAACTAAATAGTTTGTATGTCCTTTGTCAACAAAGTAACCAAGGGCTTTTTATGTTGAATATTTAATTCTATGTGATATTGTGATGGATACTGTGTGCTAGCCCCAGTCAGAAATAAACATATTGAAATGCATAATTTATTTTATGATTTAGCACTTCACACACAGTCAATAACACTAAGCATAGACATTACTTTGGACCCTATAACAAGTTAGTATAATAGTCAACGTACACAGATAGTGTAATGCCATTTAAAATTTTGCATAATTAATCCAAGGGACTTGTTGAGGTAATGAAATGAAATGAAATGAAAGCTGTCCTTATGGAAGGAAGGACTTTAATTAGTCACACGTGTAGGACATGTACAACACGCACACACGGTAAAATGTGTCTTTCGCCTGGTCGACTACCCAAATTTGAGCTTGTCCCCTCCCTCCCCACAGTAGGGTACACGTCACGGCACACACATCTCGGGTGAGAAGGCTGGGGTCAGTAGGGGCCAGGCGCAGGGTCAGCCATCTAGCTTCGGTGCCCCTGGAGCAGGGGTGGGATTTAAGGGCCTTGCTCAAGGGCTGGCACAGGGAAACAGGCAGGGACAGGCAGGTATTGGTAAAGGTGGATGCTGATTTATGACGTCCCATTTTCACAGATTGTTTGTACATTTGCTTAAAACTATTAAACTAACAATATAAAATCATAATATAGCTTTTCACAATGACAAATCTCTGCAAATAGAGCAATATTAACACTACATAGGCCAGATTATTTCGCAAACAGTGAATTTACATTAAAATTTGCAAACATCATAAATGCAATGTTTTATCCTTCCACAATGTTTCTGAATATATGTGTGCGTTAACAGAAAAAGGCCATTGAAAATGTGTGTTAACAATCACAGCTGTTGTCAACTATGGATAATGAAAAATCTTCCTGATCCTAGGAATACTTGATGAATAAAAGCACGTCATTATGCCCAGGGATTCACAAAGGACAGAATAGAGGGCAGAACAAAGACAGTTTATCAGCCAGACAAAGGAGAGTTGAAGGTGGGCTTCCTGTAAACGTTACAAACCAAGCCTCTGCTTTATAAAACATACTACACGGAAAATCTCCATGCAATCCCATTCATCTGTGCGGTAAGACCTGACTTTAATTAATTTCATTCATTAAAGGCCATCAATAAAATCTGTTTTAATATCCGCTTATTGCTTCGAATTTGAGTTATTTTTAGACAGAAGAAAAAAGACAAAAAAAAAAAAAGACAAAACAAAGAATTACCAAAAATATTTGGAAAAAACTATGTCGTCAGACGTAAGACTAAATACGTGCCACCGTAGCATACAAGATGGCTAAATGAGCTGTGAGCTCACCTTTGCAGCATATATGGGAAATGGAGACAGGGAGGAGAGGGGCTGGCTGTCAGACGTGTACAAGTGTACTTTACACCAGTGATATTTTGGGTGAATGTGAACTGAACATACTGTATTACTGCCTGATGAACGTTACTGTGAACTAGTTCATTCTGGTGCCTGTGAACGGAACGCTCTCTCAGTTTAACTTCGTTCATTAGGGTGCCAGATTTCTTTAGAGCCTTCCCCCGCGAAAACACAGCTAAAACACACCGTAAACAGGCCTTAATATGTAGCAGAAAAAACAAGCTATCTGGTAACACCAGCCACCAGGATCGCACCGCCGCATGCGTCATCAAAACAAAAAGCAGCATGGAGGCGACAGCAGCATGCAGTCGACAAAGCAGCAAGGACGCGTCATATGATCATTTAAACAAGTTTTATGACAAAGTCGGCGAGGATGGGAAAAACCTCACATTTCTGCCCGCCGGCTTTCAAAAAGAAAATCCGCACTTCAGTCACATCCACAGCAAACCTGAAATGGCGTTAAACCAACCTGGTTGGATAAGGATTAAAAATTGGATATGAAGATGAAATCTGACGCATAGTTTCAGTGTTAAAACTGATAAAATAATTGCTGTCTGTGGTTTTATATGGGCTGTGGCAATAATTTTGAAAAACAATTGCTTGCAGCAACATGTGGAAAAAAATTTGAAGTATGAACTATGAACTGAACTAGTTCATTTTAAAATGTGTGAACTGAACTTTGAACTAGTTCATGTAGAAAATGAACTTTCCCATCACTGCTTTACACATTCTCAAAGACTTGTACAGGTCTGCATGGAGCAGGTCTCATAACATTCTGGTTCTCCCGCTTACACATAATTTTTCTGTATTAGCCCATGGAGGACACACAAGACAGAAATCTGTTGGATTACGCAGATACGATAAAGAATGAACAAATTAATAAAACTCAGTAACCACAGATGAATAGAAATCACGTTGCTATTGAAAAAGGTGGGAGAGAGAGACGAAGACAGAGAATGAGAGTCAGACAATTTTGTGTAATTCATTTGCAATAAAATACACATAAAAAAAGTGTTGTTATGCAGAATCTTCATCATAGTCAGTATAGACTCGCAGCGCCAGACTTATCATACTATTGTATAATAAGAACATTTAAGGCTAAAGAATTTGCCTTGTGGGTGGGTCGGTAAACTGAATTTTAAACTTCTAAACCAATCCAAGGTCTTGTGAAGGCAGAGTTCTAGGCTACTTGATTTTCCTAATGGATTTTTCTTAAACATACAATATTGGAAAGTAACACATTTCACCTTGAGTCACAAACTGGACATTGGAAGTTGTTTCCACATAAACTCTCATAACGAGATGGGATTCTCAACATGCTTCCTGGCAGCGAACGTCTTAACTCTGGACGCCGTAAATGTTTATCTGTCTGAAACAATTGGATAGCTTGCATACTGCCCTTGTGCTGGGGGGGGGGGGGGGGGGGGGGGGGGG
>JAODLI010006182.1:0-28149 GCA_027575585.1 Percopsis omiscomaycus | reverse complement strand
TGTGCTAATTGTGTTTAGAGTTTTGAAAATGTGACAACTGATTGGACAAACGCTTGTTAGCGACTGAAAAAAACTGTTATATATATATATATATATACACACACACACACACACACACACACACACACACACACACACACACACACACACAGTATACACACACACAGTATACACACTCTCACAGTCTGACTCTCTTTTTAGTCAGACTTTTTATTAATGTTTAATTTTTTAACCCACTCTAACCCATTTTCTTAACACTATCAATTGTTGCTATTTTCAATAAATTAGAGACTAAATTAAAGGGACTATTTGTTTCCAGAATGTAGTTGAAACCAGTGTTGTGTTATGGTTTAAAACTCAGAGAGTATATGCTCCTCCCGCACCCGAGTGCAGCAGTGACTGGCACTCCTCTATACTGCTTCCCCTACAACACTCCTAGGCACACCCTGTTATCTCCAGGCACCTTGTGTTTAGAACATAAACAGTCAGATGGGCAGTACATTTGCGGTTCTGGGGGCACGATACAGTAATCAAGGAGTGTACCTTTAAACAAAGTTATCTCTTTTAATGAGAATTATAAGAATATACAGTCCGCAAAATAAACAAGAACCTTTGATGAATATCTAAATCAATAAATTGTTTATCCATTTGTCTAACTCCAAGCCTTTGTGAAGGTAGCTTTCAGAGTCCTGAAGCACTGGCATTATGACAGTGACGATAAACTTTTAATCATCACAAATACCAATCTGCAAAACCGCGCGACACAGCTATGACCACGGAGCCATGTGCTGAGGTCCTTGTTTGCTATTTATTCTGGTTTAGAGGAAGTAAAGGCCACGGTATATGTACTGTACTTCATATGAACAGTGTCTGCGACTGTTTGTCCACGGTTCTGCAAGCAAATGCCAGCCTACTCACTGTGAACTAGTCACTCGTCAGGGAAACCCAAACAAAGTAGAAACAGCAAATGATAGAAGAGGTAGAAGTTCATTCAGTGGCTACATGTACTAGAAACACATTACACATTATTTGTAAATTTTGTTAACCTTTACTTTAGTGTCATTTGTTTCCATTTGTATTCACTACATGACTATATTGAGATAGACACATTTCATTTGAAACATATACAAAATATCAAAGCACTGCATATGAGATGCACTTAAAAAGCATTGCTTAACATTGTTAACCAATCTGGCAAGAGTGTATTTGGAGGCTATACACATTTTCAACAAGATTTCTTTCTCTGGGAGTGGGTACGCACTACAGCACACAGCAGTAGGATACCTGCTGGTTTGTGCCCCAAATTCATGTTCGTCTAAAATATACTGTTCTCCTGAAGTATACCGTATGACGACAAGAAGCTACTTAAGTTTGTCCCTGAGGTTAAGATGATCCCCTCTCCTCAAAAAAGTGTTTTCTGTAAATTAAAGCAGAAAACCAGTTAACAGTATTTAAAATGCCTACTATATGATTCAGACTGATAAAATATGAACAAATATGAACAAGCTCACAATCCTTACGTGGCACTTACCTTTTCGGGTATGTCTATATCTATTCTTGACTGCTGCAGCTCGAGCGGTTGAAGGGAATTCAGCCTAGATGGGACTTTAGTGTCTCTCTTTCCAAAGGACTTGTTATAAATGTTCAACTCCA
Source organism: Percopsis omiscomaycus (assembly GCA_027575585.1). Classification (NCBI taxonomy): domain Eukaryota; kingdom Metazoa; phylum Chordata; class Actinopteri; order Percopsiformes; family Percopsidae; genus Percopsis; species Percopsis omiscomaycus. The sequence continues at coordinate 26,496 of JAODLI010006182.1, read as the reverse complement.
AACCTGCCTGTTGATTGCAGATGGGTACAGTTGGAACTGCAACACAGGGGAGAATCAATCAATACAGTCAACTAGAAATTCATTGTTTGTCATGTCTTTACTGTTGCTAGTGTTTTTTGCACAAGAATGTTTGTACTTATTTTTTACAGTTCACAGTACCTATACCCCGACGAATCACATTATGATTACATCCATAGCAGGATTGGTCTTTCAATTCAGATATTTGTTTTGGTTGGCGGTAATTGTCCCTCATCTCTGTACCAGTGAAATAAGGGACTGCATGCCTCCTTTCCAGAGTGGAAACACGCTCTTCCCTTTTCTTAGTGTGATCAAACCCTGTGAAATAATCCACAACATAAAAGGGAACATAATAAGGTAGTATAAATATTGGACAAAAAAAAGCATTCACGAGGGGGCGCAGAAAATCTGCGACTTGATTTCAGGTTGATTGCGAGAGAAATATAACCCCCTTTTATTTTTATCTGTGCGACTTGCTTTAAGTTATCAAAGTTACCAGTTACCATTCATGCAGGTCTACTACCCGCCACATCACTTCACCTTCACATTGCACATACCACAAATGGGGAAAACAGTTAATTTAAAAATGTTTACATGAACTACAAGCCACACTTACAACCGATCAATAATAAATCACAATATCAATGTTTTGGCAGTGCATGCTGGGTGTTTTAGGCAAGGCTTGAGTTCTAAGGGGTTGAGAACCCCGGAATTAAGTAAATTAAGTGTTGAATGTCAGTACTTGGGCCACAGGTCCTCAAACCATAGGTTAACTGTAACTGTATTTTACAGTTACAGACTTAGAATTACATTCTGCTATTACATGGAGCAGATAGGGGTTAGGCATACTGTTTCCACTTACAGTACAATAAAAATACATTTATTTCTTTACATGCTGAACAAGCCATTACAATAAATAGTTCTGAAGATGTTATGATTCTGAAATAAATACTCGTACTTGTTTCATTTATATTGTTTATATATATATATATACCTACCTCTAAGCATCCTTAAGCAAAATGCCTAACCTCTATCTGCTCCTTAATACTTTGTAATTGTGCTCATTGAAAGTCGCTTTGGATAAAAGCGTCTGCTAAATGACTTAATTGTAATTGTATTCTATATTGTCAACTGTACACTGTGTTGTGAGCCAAGTGTATGAACCAACTCACCAACCAAGCAACTCCCTGAAAGAGCAAAGGACAGACCCTCGGGTTAAAACGTTCGAGGACCCCTGCCGTGTCCAAACGCGTTTCTGTACCTTGAGGTGTGCCGATGAAATCAGTTCTGTAGGTGGAGCAGTATTGTGCTGTCAAAGCCTTTTGGATCTCGGGAAATCTGTCATCTGCAGAACTTTGTAGAGTGCCCTTTGGTAGTCTCCACATCATGAAAGTCTAAGGGAAAAAATGGAGACAGGTTTGTACCCAGCATTAAGTGTAATATGAACCTGCCTAATAACTAACCTGACTCGGATGAGGATTGTTTCTTCCCTGTCCTGTAGAGAATCCTGGGTGAATATATGTATGCCTGGGAGACACCTTCCAGCAGAAGTCTTCTTTGTACATGGTTGAAACCTCTTGTCCAGATAGTGGATATGAGTCTGTGAATGACCCTGTTGTTGCAGGTCTATACATAGAAAATAGCAGACCAATTGAAAGACACATACATAAACACACCTTAAGATGCATAAGCTTTAGGCTAAGCCTAACATTTCACTTTTTAACCCTAAACCTAAAACCCTTCAATTAATTTCTACTTACAAAAGAACCTCTGCAGTTGAGGGTCGTTGGTAGATGAATTGTCTTTTATGAGAGGTTTCATATGGACCCCACCACTGTTGCTCGCCTACAACACATTTTTTTTAAATTATAATATCACCGTCTATTTACCTGCATGCAATGTCTGAAGAACACTGAGCTAATTATGGAAAGTTGTCACTACCTTTCCAGCAATACTTTACCTTTGGCTGACATGGTTGTGATGTGTTGTAAAGGTTTGACACGGTGGCTCATAGAACTTTAACTGTATCCAAAAAAGATTTTACATTCCTTGTAGTTTGACAGTAAGAATCCAAATTGTGAAGCCCTGTCAAAACAGAATACGAAATAATTGCATAAAAATAATGAAAGCACTACTACTATAGGCTGGATTTATATTCTGTATGGAAAGATTAGTGGTTACAACGGGAACTGTGCGCTGTTGGTATGGAGACAGGCTACAACAATTGTTTGAGGACTTTGAACGCTAAAACAGGAGGGTGTGTTCATTAAAGATTCAGCATGGCCCCCCTCGATCAGACCTGCCTTTGTCAGTGTAATGTATCCTGTAACTTAATTTACTTTAGATACTTTCAATAGGGCTGACTAGGATCACCAAATATGTGGCTCAACAAGTCAGTCAAATAGGCTAACTTTGACATCTTCAGTAGGCTGTAGACTGAAAATCCCACATTTTGAAGACAAGTGCGTGTGTTGGGTTGTTTGACCAACTTCAGTTAAAATGAAAATGGCGCAATAGCCACGGGCAGTGGACAGCTCCTTGGTGCTGAAATATCGAGTGGGTGTCTAGGTCTAATCAGGTATATCTTACACGCACAAAGAAAAAAAACAACGTACAAAATACTTGACACCACAACATATATTATAGTCAGTGTGGTACTCCTGAACAACGGGGATTTGGGCCTACATTATTCAGAAAAAAATAAATCTAAAATGTTCACTTTACACGTTCTAGTTTATGTGAAAGTGTGCGCCTACTGTACTGTAATTACACAAATGAAATCCGTTTAATTCTTTGCCGCCATCAAGCCTATTTTGGTTATCGAACAACCAATCATACAGCGCGCGAGACACGGAGCCCTGGTGTCCAATAAGATAGTCCAAGGAGCTGGCGGCAGCCAATGCTTACTAGCGGGAGCCCGAACGCGCACACACGGGATGAACACAGGGTGCCGTGTCGTCGTTTCCAGCCAAAAGACCGCGCGTTGACTTTGCTTTCAGTCCCATTGTTTGATACACATCGACGCAAAGCTGGCCGCATATAGCGTCGTCGGGGTAAGCATTACATTTCACAAGCGGCAAAAAGTCCAAACATGCATTCTGTAAATGGGGAAATAATTTGTACTGTGTGTCCCGAATCATTTTGGACTGTGTATTTAACGTAGATGGGCTGCTAAGATGCTATCATGCCCTTGCTAATGTTAACCAACACTCGCCCATCTAATGTTAAGGTTAGTTTAGCCAACGCAATATAGACTAGGAGATGCGCATGTCGACGGATTACTCCCCGTTAGACGCTACTACGGGGCACTACCATGGTACTACGGTTGGCTAGCGTAACGTCCGCTAATATGCAAATTCACTGCTAGCTAGCTGCTAACTGGGCCAGCCTGTTCGCCCTAGCCTAACACTAGCGAGAAAATGAACGTCAACGCAAAGCTAACCCTTAACAAAGCTAATCGGCTAGCCGCTGCGGTGATGTAAGCGCGAGCATCACTCTTCCCCACCACATGCATTTAAACACATTGATAAGACTAGTCCTAAAACAAGCAGATTAGAGAAATACAGACTGCTTCCCTTAACCCCCAGAGCAAATGTTGTAAGACCTTTTTTGTATAATGATCTCAAGGTAATTTGTACTATGCATGCTAACGCTAGACTGCTAGCTAGTTGGTTGTCACTTGTAAAGCAAAAATCGCGAGGACACAAAGCAGGCAGGCCGCCATGATGGCTAACGCAAGCAAAGCCGGCTGGTAAGCTAACGTAAATGTTATGGGACACGGTAGGATCATGCCAACTTTAGATTATCGAGACTTTAACTATAGTCTCTAGCCGAAGGATTTAATGCCAAAAACGAATTGTTTTCGTAACATTTCACTAATAAGGGCTATTGGAGATAAGTGCAATATTTTAAGAAGAACGTTAGTGACCGTGTACAATGGCTCATCAGTCATCTCCCACTGCCCCTCCCCCTTTGCACACGATCTAAACAATGGATGGAATTTACAATGCACGGACACACGATTGAGCCGTGGGGGTATTTACTAATGACCATTGCTGCACCATGTACGACACTTTTTGTATTTATTTATTCAAAAACCCTCTTTTCTTATATTAAGTATTCCAAGATGGTGAAAGATCCAAAAAAGCCGAGGGGCAGAATGTCTTCATATGCCTACTTTGTGCAAACCTGTCGTGAGGAGCATAAGAAGAAACACCCTGAAGCAAGTGTCAACTTTGCAGAGTTTTCCAAGAAATGCTCTGAGAGATGGAAGGTAGATTCAACGCCATTTTCATTATAATATTGTAATTTATTTCTCTTCACTGAATATAGGGTTCTGTAACATTTGTACATAAAATATAGTTGCTAATAAATGGGTGTTAATAGTGTTTGTCTTTTTCCCCACAAAGACAATGTCACCAAAAGAGAAAGGAAAGTTTGAGGATAAGGCAAAACAAGACAAGGTCCGCTATGAGAGAGAAATGAATAATTACACTCCCCCAAAAGGGCAAAAGAAGAAGCGATTCAAGGACCCTAATGCCCCCAAAAGACCTCCGTATGTACTATAGTCCACATTTTACCAACAAGTAATGTCAATCTATAAGCTTTCTTGTTAACTTGGACATGCCGTTTTATTCCTATAGGTCCGCATTTTTTATATTCTGCGCAGACTTCCGGCCAAAGGTAAAGAGTGAGAGTCCAGGGCTTTCCATTGGAGACACGGCAAAGAAGCTGGGAGAGATGTGGAACAACTCCTCTGCAGAGGACAAGCAGCCATATGAGAAGAAGGCGGCCAAGTTGAAGGAAAAATATGACAAGGTGATTAGAGAGTTGAGAAATGGTGTTTTTCTGGTTTTGGTGCAAAAGCCCAACGTTCTTGCATTCCTTGAGCCCAAGCAGTTGCCCCATGCCATTATCTCTTGCAGGATATAATCGCCTACCGTACCAAGGGGAAACCGGATTCAGGATCAGCTGCTGTGGCTGCTGCTACTGCTGGTGGAGATGAGGAGGAGGGAGAAGATGAAGAGGGAGAAGATGATGAAGATGACGATGACGAGGATGAGTAGAATGTATAGGGATTAGGAGTTTTAGGAGCCCGGAGTTTTGTTTATGCCATGTAACACTAATGTACTCAATTTATCATCTTGAAACAAACATCAAACTGAAAAAGAACGTGTATATTTAATGTTTTTAAGATGTACAGTGTTATCCTCCTTTTTTGTAAAGTTAACATTTCCTCATTTTCTAGTGGTACTGGAGTTGTTTATTCTTTATTCCTGCCATGTTCCGGAACAATTTATGAGGAATATAAAACACTATGGATGTAATATTTAGATGTACAACTCAAAAATGAAATTTCTGGGTTGGTATTGTATTTTTCTTAATTTTGAAAAATATTTTTTCACGTGTTGTCTTTTTATTGTTCTTTGAATACCACTCTAATATCTGATGCAGCTGTTGACTTTCAAGAATGTCTTGAATAAAGGTCTCTTTTTTTTAAAAGTTTGGATCTTTTTTTTCCCCCTCAAGTTTAGATCACCTACTTCTATCACATGACATATTGTAAATACCAATATAATAATGATTCTAAATTATTTTTATATAGTTATACCTGCTGATCTTAAAGAAAACTTTGTAATGCACTGCAATGTTACTGAGACATGAGCTCCTATTTAGGTTGTTTTCAGGTTGCAGGCTCATGCAATGTGGGCAATGGTTAAGAACCACTATGGCATGATTCAGTACCCCTAATCAAACACAGAGCTTATGTCCATTGTTGCCATGGAGAGAGGACAGAAGTGATCGCTAATTATGCCCATTACCATCTTCAAAAATAGATGTTGTAGCCAAGGCAGAGTAACTTGTTATCTTATATTTTTTATTATCTTTTATTTAATTGTTTGAGCAATCACAATCCAGAAGATGGCGCCACGATTGAACAAATCATTGTAATACACCACCGGTGGAACACTTGCAGGTTTTCACCCCCATCCAAACTTATTGTCTGCATAAGATACAGGTTATTGGGCCAGTGGTCACAGGGGCTTCTGTGCTTATCCAAAGCACAGAACTTGCTGGACGTGCCCCTCTTGTGAGTCCGCTGGGGTTAAAAAAAAAAGCTAGGATAGAGTTCGCCCCGTCTGTAATTGGAGATCATCACACAGCCACAGTGGCCTAACAGTCACCCCAAAGGAGGTTCACATATCCCTTTATCAGACTTTTTCCCAGCAGCTTTGTCCTTTAACATACAATGAAATGTCTCACTGTGTATTAGCTAATGTTTCACTGTGTGAGACATTAACTAATACAAGTGCATCCACTGTGTGGGCTTCTTTCAGACCCATCTCTAAAGCAGTCTTTTAACCTCAGAGGTAAGCTAACATGTCACTATTAGCATCCGAAATACACAGTTCAGATAGTTATGGATGTCTTGTCCTCAGCCTTGATTACCATTCCAGAGCATTTATTTAGTTGATGATTTACTAGAAACTAGGAATCAAGGAACTTCTGAATTAAACATATAAATACAGTTCAAGCCAAGGAGACTACATATTTAAGCATTTAAGCACTCTATATCAACTGAAAAAGAAAATGATTAAACTAGCAAAGTAGCCAGAAACTTTGTTTGTATTTTTTGTTTGATTTTGTGTATAAGAAATAGAGAACACAGTTCTCCAGCACACAGTTTGTTTGCTGTAGTTTGATGTCAGAATGATGTGAAAGGGGCGTGCCACTCAGGATTACAGGCTGAGAAGATTAGCTCATCACCATGGATACAGCTTTCATAGTTTCCCTTTTGCTGGGCTTTTGGGGATGCCCTGCTGTGTAGTTTCTCAGACTTCAGTTCCCTGTTTACTGGATGTTTAACTATTACAAAGTAGAGGGTTAATTTAATAAATGATCAATATGGACACTGGACCATGGAGAAGCTTTTTAAGTTTACTGTTTCATTTTGTGGTAAGTTGGCTTGCTACAATTTATCTCTTATCTGTCACTGATACGATTTGGCACTCAATCAAGAATAGGCTATGTTATCATTTATCCTTTCACAGTATTTAAATATTAATGTAAGCAAATTAATATTCCAATATTAATTTGTGTAGGTTTCACTTACTAATAAATACAGTCACTTCTGAGGTAAGACGGTAAGTATTTGGGATACAATTACACATGTTCTTGTCTTCTGTATGATTCTACAGGCGCTTGATACCATATACACAGGTGTATCTACATCTGCAAATAAAGTAAATGCAAGCAGTAGGAGAGAACATGTAGACCCACCTTGGTTTAATACATCATGGGATGCTGTGGAAATTGTCCGGCGTTATGGCACAGTTACATTGCACCCCCATAGCAGATGGCAATCACAGATGTCTCTCTCCAAATCTGTCTATTCATTTCAAGTGAAAGAAGACACAGTGCCAGGTCAGTAAACTATGTACTAAAACCTTCCTCGTGGAGATAGAAAAATAATATCCAGTAGTGAGTAAACTATGCAGATGGCAACAACTATTTGGAATTGATAAAACTTTAATAATCCATGTTTATCATTGAATTAGTTATTTGTCTCCTATTTTGCCTCAGCTCAATCACAGTAAATGTGGTCTGTCGGGGGATGCAAGTTCATTTCAAATTATAGATTTTTTTAAATGATTTGATCTAGTTTTTGTATGCTAATTATTTATTATTACTATTTTATAATTTTTAATCTAGTTTTATTATCTTCATTATCATATCCTATTCATATCCCATTGTTTTGAGGATCATTGGTCAAAACTGTTACATAATATAGTGTGGGGCCTATATTATGTTACGTGTCTTCGAATCTGCTGCATTATTAGACCACCTGGTAATAGGCTTTACACCATGTGCTGACAGGAACAGTAGTGGGAAAGGTGATGGGAACGCATGAGGATCCCACGGCTATCACATACTACGTGCGGGAGGATGACGGAGAAAACCTTTTCCTCCTAAACCCACACTCTGGGGAGTTCCTATTATCCCGCAGCCTGGATTTTGAAACACAAAGGCACTACATTCTCACAGTGGTGGTACAACAGGGAGACCTGCCGGTATCCAGTGACAGGGTCTACTTCAATGTGTTGGATGTAAACGACAACCCCCCTGTTTTCAGACAGGGAACCTATTCTGCCTCGTTGCTGGAAGACACACATGTTGGCACTTGTTTCCTTCCCCTTAATGTTTCAGATAAAGATGATGGTAAGTAAACAATGTGCACATGAAGTATTCCAACTTTACACACTAAAACCCGGACCAGACGTTTTTCTTTTTCCCCAAGTCACAAGAAGTTCTTTGAGACATGGATTATTATAGCAAAGAATCCCAACAATGTGACAATGTTTTCCAATTTTCTGTGTACAAAATCTGCATGAATATCCACCTGGAGGCCAAATATTAGGAGGGAGTAACTCTATACTCTATATGTCATTACAATGTCATTTTAAGTATAAAAACCCTTATTATACATACTTACACAATATTTCAACACTTAAATGGACATATCTGTGGATACCATTGCTTCCAATGATTATGTGGGTTTCTGAAAAAAATTACGAAATGATTTTTCTTTATTTTAGGTCGGAATGGCGCCTTGGACATTAGAGTGAACAGTGGCGATACAACAGATGTATTTGTGGTGAACCCAGCTGGCATATTGTGTCTGAACACAGAATTAGACAGAGAAAGAGAAACATCCTACAATTTGACACTGACAGCCAATGACTGTGCTCAGCCCTTGTCTTTACAGTTCACCAGCACAGCGTATGTAATCATTTTAATTAATGATATCAACGACAACGCTCCATCCTTTATTTCAGAAAAAAGTGCTGTGATTTTCGAAGACACTTCAGTTGGTTCGGTTGTAATGACCGTACATGCTAAGGATCCAGACTTCGGATCCAATGGGGAAGTTTTGTATTATTTAGCGGAGAACTCTGGTGGTTGCTTCTCATTGGATAATACAAGTGGACAGCTATATCTACGGGAAGCACTGGACAGGGAACAGGTTGACAGACTCTCAATAACCATAACAGCCTTTGATAAAGGCTCCCCCCAGAGGGCGACCTCTATGAATCTTACTGTGCATATTGAGGATGTAAATGACCATGACCCCCAGTTCCCACAAAGTACCTATAGCATTGCTGTAAGGGAGGACACCCCTAGAGGAACCAGTGTCTTCCAGGCTCAGGCCAATGACCTGGACATCGGAGCTAACGGACAATTGAGGTACACGTTGTCCCGAAGAAATCCATTTGCAGTCGACGCGGCCCGAGGTCTAGTCATAGTCATGAACACACTGGACCGGGAGAGAGATTCCAATTATACATTAATTATAACAGCTGTGGATCTTGGGATCAAACCCAGATCGTCCACAGCTGTCGTCAGTGTCACTGTGTTGGATGTCAATGACTTCACACCGCTGTTTTCTCCAGCAACACTGATGATTCATGTGATGGAGAACGAAGAAGACCCCTCTCAGCTCCAACAACAGGTCCTACAAGCTAGATGCACACCTAAAGTGATATTGAACTTGTGACTGTATACTGTAGCTTTTTTACCTCAATATACAGTCCACACGCTGACGTTTGAGATTAAATGTTTGTGTGCTGGATTTTATTAACTAAATAATTATGTCAACCTCTATTGGGTTATATCTGAAGAACATACATCTAACAATCCTATGATGCTGGTCAAAGTTTTACTGGTAATGTGTTTTCACATTATTCGTCTGTGCAGTTCATCTTGTCGGCTCACGCAGCACCAACCATTGTCGTAGATGCAAGTTGCGACAGAGTGTATCCTAAAAATAATACCTAACAGGTTACAAAAACAACAGCAATAGATTTGGTTAATTAAATACAGAGTCCAAACATGATATTTATGTGCCTTACATTGAGGTAAGGAAGCTATAGGAAGTCATGGGTTTTCAAGTTCAGTATCACTTTAATGGTATTTAAATGATATGCTAATGTTTTATATTTGAATCCAGATTGTTGTTGTCCTCTCTGATTAGATTTTAGCTGTGGATGACGATCTTGGCACCAACAGCCAGCTTACCTATTTAATACAGAAAGGAAATGAAGAGGGACTTTTTTATATTTCTCCAAATGGCACATTCCTAATTTTGGAAAGCATGGACAGGGAAAAAATATCATATTATAGTTTAAATATTATCGCTGTTGATTCAGGTAATTGTGCTTTATTCCACAACATTCCAACATTCCATTTTTGCATAAGTGGTATGAATATATTTTCATACCAAGGTCTAATGTGTTGTGTTTTTTCTCATATAAAGGATTGCCACCTTTGACAGGGACACTTACCTTACTTGTCTTTGTGAATGATGTAAATGACAATAAACCAGAATTTGCACAGGATGTCTACAACACCATCGTATCTGAGGATAGCCCTGTAGGCACTGTGTTTGCAATGATCACAGCATCAGACATCGATGAGGGTGTCAACGGAGAAATAAGGTAATGTCCAAACATAAACGTCATAGTGAAAAACAACACATATAAAAATATAAATAGGTTGTACTATACTATTGTGTTATCTGTCGTATCAGTTTTTTGAGTCTATAGTTTGATGGGTCCATCACAAAAAATAAACAAATGTTTTCTTTTAAGCAAGATGTAAGAATTTATTATGCTTTTTAAACTTTTACTTACAGATATTTAATGGAAAATACTGATGCACCTTTCTCCATTGAAGAAACGTCTGGAGAGTTCTTTACAACTGATGTACTGGACAGAGAGACAGTAGCCATCTTCAAATTGATTGTAATTGGCAGTGATAATAGTCCTACCCATCCTCTGTCAAGCTCAGTGCTGGTCACTGTCATTGTTGGGGATGTCAATGACAACTGGCCCCAGTTTCTGAACGGTCCTTATGTGGCCTATGTGTCACCATTAATGACTCCAGGTGAGGGTGCTCATATCGAATTAACCGTTTGAGGATTAGTTTACTTTTTTGGTTTTATTCCATAGCTATCCATGAGGGAAAGCTAGCTATCCAGTTTGTTTTGTTTTCATCTAAGGCAGATATGACAGAAACTGTTTCTAGTTAATTCACCATAGTTTTTACCAAGGCTTTACCAGTTGTCCACTAAACTGCATTATAAGAGCAGTGAGAAGCATCAGCGCAGTGGTATGTTTCTCACTACTAAAGCTATTGGTGAGTTTGTGCTGTGCACCATCATACATGAGGACATGCAACTTGTTAATAAAGTCTGTGTTAGAAATAAACCTATGCCTCTTAATTATTTTATCATGAATAATATATTCTGGCAGCATTGGTTTGGACTCATGATTCATGTTTTGCTTTGTGTTTTGCAGGTTCGGTCGTTGGTTCTGTGAGAGTGACAGATGGTGACAGTGAGATGAATGCAGAACTTGTATTTTCATTACTAGGACAAAATGCCGATCTTTTTTTCATTAATCCTCAAAGCGGCACAGTGTTCAGTGCAAGTGCCTTTAGGGGAACAGAAGACATTACAATAAATGTACATGTTGAAGACAATGGAGAAAATCCAAAATACGATATCACTACTATTACTATCAGATTTCACAATGCCTCAGAATTTCCAGAGATGCACGTTGACATTCTGAGATATGTACTCTCTGAAGACGTTCCAGTAGGAACATGGGTGGCTGGAGTCTCGACTGCAAGTCCAAGAACAGAGGCAGTCTTTTTCTATATGGCCTCTGGAGACTTTGACAAAACTTTCCACATTGACCAATCAAGTGGCAACGTAACAGTTGGGAATCCCCTGGATTATGAAAACAACAAGGATTTTACATTGTTGATAGAAGCCAGGGACACTGGTTCTCCACCATTCTCATCATTCGTGGAAATTCCCATTAACATCATTGATGTAAATGATAACTTTCCACATTTCACTCAAAGTGAGTACAGATGTGAGGTGTTTGAAAATTCCCAGCCAATGTGGGTTTGTGATGTTCTCGCCATTGATGCCGATTCTGGAAGTTATGGCTCAATACAGTACAGCATTGTAGAGGGAAACATTGATAGAACTTTCATCATTGACTCTAAAAATGGTGAATTGAGCACCACCTTGAGTTTAGATAGAGAACACATCTCTGAATACATTTTGACAGTTGAGTCTACAGACCAGGATAACCCTCTTCACAGCGACAGAGCTATTGTGCTAGTGGTTGTTTTGGACAGAAATGACCATGCACCTCGTTTTTCACAGATTTTTGTCTCAGAGATACCAGAGGATGCCCCTATTGGACATACTGTTATACAAGTCATCTCAACTGATGATGATATTGATGAGAATGCCGTGACTACCTACTCTATAATGAACCAAAATAGTGTTACCCCGTTCAGCATTGATATCACTAATGGTTACATAACTGTTGTGAGACATCTTGACCGAGAGACACAAGACCATTATGTGGTGAAAGTAAATGCAAATAATTCAGCATGGATCATTAGCACAGACGTCACTATTGTCATTACAGACGCCAATGATAATAGTCCAGTATTTTTTCATTCTTTATACACTGTTTTTTTACCAGAAACCAACACTCAAGACACATTTGTTACACAAGTACTTGCTAAAGATAGAGATATTGGACAAAACGGCCAAATTATGTATGCTATTGAACCCCCAAATTATGTATTTTGGGTGAATGCGTCCTCTGGTGAAATCTATACCAATCAGCCTATATCTTTATATAATCCAGCCCTAGAAATCTTCAGTTTTACAGTTTTTGCATTCGATTGTGGTAGCGTTTCCCATTATAGCAACACTACTGTGTCAGTACAGATTGTACCATATAACTACTATCCACCAACCTTTTTACCTTTACAGCCTATAATGGCCATTCCCTTTGATTTTGATGTTGGAAAAGAGGTGGTCCAGTTTTCAGCATTAGATAAAGATTTATATAGCAACAGCACTGATGTCGAGTATGTTTTGAATGGAGGGAATGCATCTGATTTCTTTCGGATCCAGGAGGACAATGGAAAGGTATTGTTAAATCAAAGTTTGAAGGATCATATCAATGACACTTTTAAATTATTTGTTTTGGCCAAAGATCATGGCTTTCCTCCTTTATCGTCGCAGACTGAAATATCTTTTATAATATCTGAGAAGAATCAATATGCACCAAGCTTTTCCGAATTGGACTACACTTTCTCTGTTCCAGAGGACCTGCCAGCAGGTTCAGTAATTGGAAAAGTCCAGGCAGAAGACCGAGATTATGGTCCCAATGGTGTCCTTACATATTCTATAATGCCAGGAAATCAGTATTTACCGTTCTCTATATGGAAAGATTCTGGTTTGCTAACACTCATCGGAGTCCTTGATTTTGAGGAAAAAGTTATATACCATCTTCAGATTAAAGCAATGGATGGAGGTTGGTCATCGAAAACAGTTACTGTCAATGTTACTGTCAATGTTATGGATGTGAATGACAATGCTCCTATTTTATCAGCCTCAGAGTACATCGTGTCAGTGCCTGAAAACTCTGCGGTTGGAACAACTGTCCTACACCTAAATGCCACTGACGCTGACTCTGGAACAAATGCACAAGTAACTTACTCTCTCATTGCAGGATATGTTGATAAGTTTGTAATTGACGTAAGAAACGGCACCATTACCACCGTGGATGTCTTTGATTATGAGCGGGAGCAGATCTTTGATGTGACAGTCAAAGTATCAAACCAAGGTGGTCTATATAGCGTGGCGCACATTGTCATAGAAATCTCCGATGTCAATGAGTTTATCCCGACATTCAAGTTCAGGGAAATTAACTTCTCTGTATTCACCAATGTGCCTGTCGGAACCCGGATTGGGGGAGTAACGGCTACAGATTTTGACCAAGGCTCTGAGGGACTGGTGTTTTACTTGCCCTTTGCCCAAAGTAAAACTACAGCCTTTGAAATAGACGAACACTCAGGTGAAATATACACAACTGGCAGTTTAAGGAAACGAGGCAACAGCCTTGAAATTCTGAAGATTCTTGCAAAGAACAGAGGTGTTATCACTGGCATGGATGTAGACGAGGCCTTGGTCCATATTAATATTATAGAGACAAATAATGCACCCGAGTTCTCCACCGGGCTCTATCTGACGAATGTTGGGGAAGACTCTAAGGTCGGGACATCTGTAATCACAGTGAGTGCTCTTGATCAAGACCCCATCTTGGACTGGAATCACTTCTCCTTCAATATTGAGAGAGGAAACATGAACTCCTCATTCGCTATTCATCCATCCCGTGGTTTTATTTCAGTAAACTCACTGCTGGACAGAGAACAGTGGCCTCTTTACAACCTCACTGTTACAGCCACTGATAATGGATCTCCACCAGCCACAGGGACCACTTATGTTGTTGTGACTATAGGTGACATTAATGATAATGCCCCCAGACTGATGTCAACAGAGGTTCAGGTGAAGGAAAATCAGCCTCACGGGACCATAGTGGCCAGGTTAAATGCGTCCGATTCAGATATGCCACCAAACCAAGGGCCTTTCACTTATTGGTTTGTGAAGCCCAGACTGGAGAGTAGCTTTTCACTGACCCCTGATGGACTTTTATTCACCACTCGGCCTCTGGATCGTGAAGTGACTAATTTATATAATGTGCTAGTGGCTGTTAGGGATGCAGGGATTACCCCTCTGTCCTCCACAGCAACGCTTCACATCAGTATTTTGGATGAAAATGATAATCCCCCACTACAGAGAAATATATACATTGAGGTAAAGTATTATGGAAGTTCTTTCCAAGGAGGCATGATTGGTAACGTCCATCCAGAGGATCAAGATGACTCTGACACCTTTAACTGCAGCATCAGAAATGGGCCCCTCGGTATGTTTACTATCCCTCCTGGTACATGTGAGCTATGGTCATCTGCTTTTCAGGGGGAAGCTACATACAATGTCACCATTGAGGCAACAGACCAGTTTCACTTCCCTGTCAATAACAGTGTCCATGTAAACTATAAAGGGTTCACCAATGCTTCAATGGACAGCTGTGTACTGTTTTACATCTCGTCATCTTCATTCGAAGAGTTCTTGTCTAACAAGTATCTGAGGTTTGTCAAAGCTTTCGACAGTCTTTTTAATCTGCAAGCCTCCAAAACACACGTGTTCGGAATCAAGATAATTGGCACCGAAATCCTTCTGTTGGCCGCTGTTAAGAATTACAACGGTGAATATCTTAATACAGAGGTCGCTAGTGCGATTTCTATAGGCCATAAGAAATTACTGGAGACTCAGAGCAATGTAACAATATCTCACATCACCAATGACCCATGTCACACTAATCCATGTGAGAATAAGGCCACGTGCAACAGAAATATTCATATCAGTCAGGACGTCGGTGTGCTGGAAAGCTCGGCAGTCATCTTTGTGTTACCACAGATGGAGTTATTTAACTGCAGCTGTTCAACTGGCTTCACTGGAATATGGTGTGAAGAGGATATTGATGAATGTGAGGCCAATCCTTGTGAAAATGATGCCACCTGTGTGAACAATCCAGGAGGATTCTACTGTCATTGCCGGAGCGGTTTTGCTGACCCATACTGCGCCACAGATGTTGATGAATGCCTCGATTTGAAGTGCCAAAATGGAGGAACCTGTATTTTTAAACGCAATGGGTTTTATTGTCACTGTGTCCCTGGATATGAAGGTAAACATTTCTTCTTTTTTTTTTAAATAAAATAATATTGTTGCACACAGGAGAGTTATTGTTAAACTTTTGATTTTGCTTATTGTTTACAGGGGAACTCTGTGAGAGACCTATAGATCACTGTAAATCTTCTCCTTGTGTCTTGGGGAACTGCACCAACTCTCCAATAGGATTCACCTGTCTGTGTCCTTTTGGTGAGAATGATGCCCCCTCCTTTGTGACTGTAATTTGATCTTGAAGGTTATTGTATGAACTGGCATGTTATAAGCCCTATATAGAAATAATTCAACATTTTCTTCTGTAGTTATTCACTGCATATTACATTTACAGCATTTAGCAGACGCTTTTGTCCAATGCAATTTACAATTAGTACATTTGTCAACAGTTAAACTGGTTACCAGTTTTTGCAAGCAAATAACGTTCTCTTAGAATAAGGACAGCATCATGTCATAAGGTTACATCACTTATGCATTTTTAGTGCATTAGTCGAAAGTTATCATTCACTCCTCTAAACAGTCAATAATTTCTAGCAACCTAAATTCTGGCAAAGTGCTTCATATTCTAAGAGCTGATCTAACAGTAGAAAGGAGGAAATGTATTTTTTTTTTTGAAAGGAGAATAGATCAAGGATTGTTATCGAGGTTTTGTGTTCGTGGGATTGGTGCTATGAGGTAGAAAGATCGGTGCTCGAGGTACCGAGGTAGATTTTAGGATATTAGGATAATTTGCTAAATATACAGTATGATGCACTATATAAAAGATCATATTATTGTCATACATTGTACTTACTTGTTTCTTATGTTTGTATGGTGACAAAAAATGGGTTATAAAATAATAGACTGCACACATTTAATCTGTTACTTATTATACTCCAATGCAAACTATTATTAGCATATTTCATGGTCAAAACGAAAAGACTAAACACACAAAACAGTTTAGTTTTAAAACATAATTTTACTTTGTTTGTGTTTGTTTTTTAGGTGTGAGTGGAGTCCACTGCCAGGAGCACAGTTATGGCTTCGAGGAGCTATCCTTTATGGAGTTCCCCCCATTAGATTCCAGGAGTAACCTGATCACTCTAGAACTGGCAACAGTCCAGCAAACGTCTCTGCTGTTGTACAACCCAGGCGGAGCCTCCAGCCAGGAATTTTTCACACTAGAAATACTGAATGGGAGAGTACAGCTTTCTTATGACCTGGGATCAGGGCCCGTGAGGCTGGAGACTGAAAAGCAAGTGGCTGATGGCCATTTCCACACCATTACTGTCAGAAGAATTGGCAGTGTGAGTGATGAACAAACACACACAGATTCACACACGCACACACACACACAAAATGCTATTTTTAATGGGTAACTGAGTCACTTTCCCTTTAAGTAGTTGTGTGTAATATCTGGTATTTACAGTATAGGTATGTCCCCTTTTAGGTAGGGTGTTTCCAAACAGTATGTAATGTACACAGTCTGAGCGGCATTAGAATTGCCTCCAATCTCTGAGAAATGCCTAATTTCAGCAACTACTTGATGAAGTAACTAGCCTATTGTTTTGATTTGAATCTTAGAAAAAACAAAGCGCACACACTGTGACCCATCTTAAAGAGGAACAATGATACATTTTTTCTGATATATAACATGGATATTCTGATAAATAACATGATACAAACAATACTGCAAACTGCTCATGGATGCGCATTCCGTGAGAGTGCGGTGGGAAACCAGCAGATGGTCTGAAATGGCAGCGCCATCGTCATACGGCAACTTCCCAATGGCAAAATGAACAGAGCATTTAGATTTAGTATTTAGATTTTTTAGATTGCAAATGTTGTAGTAATTCTATACCCCATTAGTTTTCCCCATTTTAACTGAGCCCTGCTACCTTTGGCCAATAAGTACACACTACCCTTTACTAACCCTTTAACATTACTTGTGTTTTGCATTTACAGATTGCTTCTATTCTGGTGGACAACTGTACAGATATTCACAATCCTGGATTTTGTTTCACTCAAAGTGATAGCATTGGCTCAGAAAGGTAGCCATCACATATTACCAGTGATTTGAGAATAATTAATTAATTTCAAATCTCAAATCTTGCTTTTTGTCTTGCTTTACTTCCATTCAGAATCTTAGATGTTGGGAGCAATAATTTCACATTTGGAGGAATGAGGTCAATCGAATCCATTTCACTGCATCCTGCTCAAATAAAAAGCCATAACTTTGTTGGCTGTGTACGAAACATTAATGTGAATGGTGTACTATTAAGGCATTCTGTTGCCCTTGCCACATATAACATCCGTGAAAGGTAGGCACACATAATTACATTTGAAAATGTTTCAAATTAACATTGAACTGTGGTAATTGGCAATTTTGAACAAAGGATTTGTTGCATTTGTAAGTGTTTTACACATATCTCTTATCGCTCAGTTATGAATTAATGAATTGGATTCCAGGTGTCCCAGGGCATCAGTTTCACCATGTCACAGTACTCCGTGTATGAATGGTGGAATGTGCCTTGACCTTTGGTCCCACTATGTTTGCAAATGCAATGCTCGGTACAGTGGTGACAACTGTGCCACAGGTATTTGCGTTGTATATTATATACACGGCTATGGAAAAAATTAAGAGACCACTGCATATTCTTGTAAATATAGTAATAAATATAAATAACCAAAATGTAAAAAAGTATATATTAAATCATTTAAAAATATATAAATATAAATATAAATGCATTAAATATAAATGTAATTGTATATTTTAAAAATGGGCAGTGGTCTCTTAATTTTTTCCGTGACTATATATATATAGTATATATATATACAGTCATATATATTTATATATATGAATAAATATATAAATCAGCTTTGTCCAACTGAATATTTGTCTGTACAGAAATATCAGAAGACTTTGTGCTCCGACTCAGTGGGAATGCTTACATTGAGTATGCCATAAAAGAGCGGTTCAGAAGAGACCACTTGCTGCAAGAGCTGCAGGATGATGAAATTAAAAAATCCAGTGCTAGAGAGTTTGACGTAAAATTCAAGACTCAAGATAATGGAGTGTTGCTGTTTATTCTGGGATGGAAAGGTTATAGAATGCTTAGGGTAGGTGTTAACCTGAGATATGAATTTGTGCTTATTTCCATCTTATTTATTTGTATTTAGCACTTAGCAGTAATATATTTTCTCTGCTCCATTTAGATTAAGGATAGAAAACTCCTGTACACCGCATCCGGACATATGGCAGGGTTTGTTGTGGATGCCACAGTAGCAGATGGCCTCTGGCATGTTGTCTCTCTGTTTAACAATGGACAGAATTCTGTTCTTCTATTGGATGGACAGGTGGTCATGAACATTACAAATGGAACTCTCGATCGCACTCCAGTTAATGTGGACAAGATTGTACTTGGGGCACCTTCGTCATGGGACTCCATGGGACTCCAGCCGTCAGGTCGGAAATAATCGTTGTTGACAAATGTGAATTTGTGAATATGTTATGTATTTCCATTTCCATTTTTCTTCTACTTCACAGAAATACTTTTTTAAATATTAGAAAGTTAGAAGCTGTTAGTGCAGTGGTTCATTAGAGCATCAGAACCACCAAGAAGAAAAATGCTTAAAATGTTAAGAGCAAAATGTATTTCATTCCTTTCCCTGCTATCACTTATCTTAAACAAACAGATTGACATAGGATACAACAGTAGCACAGTAACAGTGGCAGTAGAATGAATGCTCAGCTGGGGGCAGACCAATGGCTGAGTTTAATTACTGTATTCATTCTGTGAGTCTTTGAAAACTCTTTTCTTTCTAAATAACAGGTTTCTCTGGATGTGTGGAGTATTTCAAAGTGATAGGCTACACATTACCTATCAGTGGACACAATGAGATGGTTAAGATCTGGCCTAGCTTGAACCTGCTTGAATCCAGCTGTGATGTGCCAGGATTCTGCGTTCCTTCCCCTTGTAATAAGGGTGACCCAACCATGATGACTTGTGACCACTCACACTGTGAAAATCAGCAGAAATGTAAAGCTGGGACGCAGAATGTGTCATGCATCTGTTTACATAATGTCACCAACCAGACTTGTGACATCTGTGCATCCATAGAAAACCACAGTAGATGCCTTGAATTCCAGGACAACTTGCCTTTGTGGCTTATCGCCGTGGTTCTTCCCATTTTTATAATGCTAATGATAATAGGCTTTTTTATTGCACTTAGGCACAAAAGAGCAAAGGATCACAAGAATAATACCTCACCACAAGGAACGGAACAAGGCTCAGACAACGTAATGTTCTCTCTCAGTGATGACAGATCACTGACAGAGGCTGCATCTGTAGAGGTATGCAAACCACCTGACATTATCTTGGCTGACAAACAGATATCAAGCGTTGACTTTTCCTCTGATACCAATCCCTCCAGTGTTATGACATGTGAGCCTACCAGTGAACTAGAGTACTACGAAATTGACAGTGTCTTTAATGCAGTACATTCAGACAGGGCTTCTCTACAACTCACTTGGCAGAAAAATTTGTACAGCCCTAACTATGTGAAAGAAAGGGGAATGGGAGATTTTGAGATACCATTAGCAGATCCAATGATCCAAGATCCTAGAAGCCAAGGTAAGGGAAACAAGTCTCCACTCAACACAACAACCTTTGCTTCCCCCTACAAGTGGTTGTCAGCTAAGTTTGATCCTGAGCAAAGTCATAGTAAGGAGTCCCAAAGCTTACAGCCTGGTCACTTCAAGAAGCCAGAGGTCTTGGAACCTGCACAGTGCCTCTCTGTTGAAGAGGTTAGACAGTTGAATACTACTTTAAAGGAAACAGAGTGCAGTGAAGGACAGTCATGTCAGTCAGAGGCCCAGACCTCAAAGCTAGACGTTGCACCTTATAGCAACACAGGTAGTACATTCACCTGCTCACAGTATGACTATGGGATGCTTCCTGCAATTCCAGATAAGGTAATGATGCATGAAAGAACTTCACTTTCTGCGTGCAGCTTCAAACAGAAAAATGTCTTACCTGTCCCCCATGCATACAAACATACCTGCTCCTCAACTGAAGCTTATTCTGGCAGCATGGAGGAATGGGGAAATATGTTGAGTATAAATTTGCATTTTAGCACTTTTGCTGATGTATTTGAGGATATTGCAGGCCTATCAGATGATATCACGCATGACTGTGATGTGGTGAGTGACTTAGAGGAAATTCTTTGATTGTTTTAAGGATTGTTAAAGTATCAATTGAGACAGTATTTATTTGGATTCTCATGTCATGATTGTATTATTGTTATATTTATGCATTATTTAAAGCAGACCGTTATTCCTGCATGCCGGCGTTCTGCTTCATGTTTCTGAAAAACGTTGTAAAACACCATACCTCCTTATTTGATGATTTTCTGTACTATGATGTGGAGTTTGTCAAAACTACAACGTTTTGAATGCGGAACATTTGTGGGATGGTAGAAGAAGCTTGTGACCAGCAATATATTAATATACGTATATATATATTTATATAAATCCTTTAACTGAGGTGCACTGTAATTCATTTGTTTGGAAATGTTTAGTCAATTGGGGTTGGGCGGCAAACCAGTCGCATTTTACTTTGACATCTAAATAGCTCAAGTTCTGCTGCTGCTGAGAAAGGAAACCCCTATGACCAATACTGATTCAGACTGCAGAGTTCAAACTGTATAGGATATGGTGCAGAGACTTAAAGCCAGAGCTATGTGAGACCGCACCACGATCCTAAGAGTGTCTGGCTGCAGACATCCACCAGGGGGAAATCTATCAGGCAGAGGGAGGAAGAGACTACCTGAGCAGAATCTGAACAGACTTAGTACTGTCGCTTTCATTCATGTTTATTTTTTATTTTTATTTTTTATAATTTATTAAAATACAACAAAATACAAACAATTATTTTAGACATAGTGCCCTGTACAGTACGAGCTCCTACATGGATGTATAAAAAAAAGTGTAGAGGAACTAACATACAAGCTAGTGTAGTTCCAATATTGTACATCACTGTCCAGTACTACTGCTATACTGTATGTTATCTAGAATGATTAGAATATTAAAAATTATCCTGACTACATCAATAATATCAATGTATGTAGATGTGAAGTCATACTAACTTTAGGGACAGTACATTAAGACGAATGATTAAAACAGAAACCCTACAAGGACATTAATGGTGAAAGCGTTATACCACGTCACTCCATCCCCCATGGTGGACTTCCTGCCTACTGATGGATTTCCCTCTGGCTAGTGGGTGCCTGCCAAACTAAGCCCCCAGGGGCAGGATGTGAGACTTGCTCCCTGGCTGGTATAGTGGCCCATGCTGGTACTGCAGACAAATGCTGTTCTAAGTTCCTTGAATTAAATTTCACATTATATAGAATTGTTTTTAAACTTGTGTGGGTGCATTGGAAAGCTGGGTGCGGTACGTGTAGGAAGGGAGGATGCCTGTGGAGAAGAGAGAAAAGGAAGACATTAAGAAATCCCTGCTTATGGCAAACCACAGGGATACGAGGTGTGGTTCACAATGGAAACAAGAGCCATAGGGACAAGTGACAGGGAAACAAACAAAAGGGTTAATTACCATGTTTGTGAAAAAGGAACTGGGTCAAATTATAACTAAGAAAGAGTCCCTCCTGTGGTCTGGTTTCCTTTGGCAGGCAGCTGTTCTGGCGAGTTCCTGCAGGCTTTCTCTGAGACAGAAGGCTTTTCTGTGTTAATCTATGCTAATCACAACAACCCAGTCACATTGCTGTCGATATTCCAGTAGAATGAGATCGGTGTCCTGTCCCTACTAGAATGTGGCCATCAGGGTTCCCAGTGCTCTTTCCTGCATTCAGTCTGACAAGCAGGACTGGTGTGTCCGGGCCTCGAAGCCTCACCTCCCGGTTTGCCACATGCAAGTCTGAATGATCGAACCAAGGCCTATGGAGAACACTGTCTGCTAATTGTTTGTCATTTTGAATATACATCCCTTACATTACAAATTTTGCTTAAATGTTGAGGTGTGATATTTGAATTGTATGTTTAAATGTAATACAGTAAGGCTCTGTTAAAAAAGTTGGCATTTGACAAGGTAATGTTCACTGAATAAGTGATGAAAATTGATTTCATTGACTGAAACCAGTGTGTAGCATCCGGCAGGAAAAGGCCTACACTGTGTGTGTGTGTGTGTGTGTTTGTGTGCGTGTGTGTGTATGGGTATCCCTATGTGCAGGTGAGTGAGTTTGAGGTCACAAATTCTATTAATGCCCACTATCTAGGTATTTAATTGAATAGTTTTATTTTCGGTCAGTAGGACAAAAAACAAGCAATTTGTGTTTTGTTAGAACACTAATACATAGAAAGAATATATCCATCTAGTTGTGTGTGTGTATACACAATCATGATTGTGGGCTGCTATACTGTTGTGTATGATGCCTTTTAAATGCCTAAACACAAATATGATGCAAACGTAATACTGGACTCTTGATAAAACCATTTCATTTGAAAATTCTCAGAGGTTAGCAATACTAAACACTTTGCAGTTAGCAAGTTAGAGTGCAGTTAGAGTGATAACTGTCGATTATTTTAAATATTAACTCTTGGAGCGAATGAGACAATTTCGAGTGAAGTGAAGTGACCTTGTTACATGATACTGTTAACAAATGTATTAATTGTAAGTTGCTTTGGATAAAAGCATCTGCTAAATGCTGAAAATGTAAATGTATATGTACATGGCTCTAGGTGTGTGTCTGTTCATTTTATCTTATGTGCAGTGGTCTTGCTCCCTCTTGTGGACATATGAAAAATAGCAGATCTAGCCATTTGTCTGTCTCCCTAACAGATTTAGATTGGATGATTCAGTGTAATACAGAATAGAAAGATTCTACTACTACTTTTGTCCCTTGACTATATTGTCGCCTGTGTCACGACCTGGCTTGTAAGCCATGAGAAAAACCAGGGGAGAATGCAAGAAGTTCAATATCCAAATGGGTTTATTACAGAAATACACAACATAATCTTGACAACTCAAGCAAACAATGGGATGTGCTAATCGGACATCGGATCAGAACCAAAGCTAAATGTAAGAATGCAGTGGAGCCTTTGCCAAATGGTGTGCTAGCAGAATGAGACTGGCTGGGGAGAAGGTGAGGCTGCCATTTGTTATGGGTGAGACGGGCCCAGGATGGGACACAGCACAGAGACTGAACTTGTCACATCAACATTACAGAGTTAAGAGCTCCCTTATTGTCCGTACATTTAACCTTAGGCTTCCAATGCATTCTGTAATTAAAAATATATATATAGTTACAATGATGGGTCTACTATTTACAGTACATTAAGTGATCTCAGGCAATAATTATCTCTATAAGAAGTAGGCCTATCTCTGCAACATACCTGCACACAAAACATATCAAAACCACAGTTCAGTCCTAGAAAGCTACAGTAAAGCTACAGAGCGGAACTGTGAGCGGACAGATATATATCAAACCATCGCATTATTTAGTCACATCTTAACAGGTACAAAGTGGGTACGAGAGGCTACATCTGTCTAATTTTGTAGTGAACCTTTATCAATATTCCAATTTTTCTGCGTTTATATTTTTTCATTAAAGTGTCTTTCATATCCTTAGTCTTCAAACCATAAATAATTGGATTAATTACACCAGGTAAAAGGCTGTATAACATTATGACAAGAAGGCGTATGTCTGCATTTGGAAATGCAAATCCAAGCATATATGCAAAATAAACAAAACATCTAGGTACGTAATAAAGGCTTGTTATGAAAAGCTGTGGTGAACAGGTGGACAAAATTTTATAGCGCCCTTCTGAACTAGAGATTTTGAGAACTGCTATGATAATTGAAAAATATGAAAAAATGATAAATCCTAGAGGCCCCAAGAGAATGAACATCGAAAATCCAAATGCAAATTCTTCAGCATATTTATCCTTCTTACATGCCAGGTTCACTATAGAGATGCGATCACAAAAGCATTGTGCAATGATGTTAGAATCACAGTAACGCAAACTGAGGGTCTGGTAGAGAATTATACCCATTGTGATTAAGATGACAGCACAGAATAATGCACTAACAATTGTAACTATGTTATTTGTAATCATCACTGGATAACGCAAAGGCATACAAATGGCAACAAATCGATCGATCGCCATCATGAGGAGAAGGAGAGAATTAATTGCTCCCAAGGAATGAACAAAATACATCTGAGTCAAACATGCACCAAATGATAACATCACGTCATCCCACCAATACCTGGCTATGATCCTTGGCAGAGTTACAAAACCAAATATTAAATCTGTCAATGCAAGGTGACAGAAAAGGAGGTAAGCTGGTTTATGAAGAGCCCTTTCACAAGCCACAAATGCGATGATGAAGACATTTGTAAAGACAGTACAGAGGAAAGTGAGGAGTAGCAGGGCTGACACCGGTCCATAGTATTGTGGCAGGAGTCCAGGGAACCCAGTGAGGAAGACGACAGTCACAGGGGTTATGTTGGTATAGATCATAGTCTGGCATTAAAGGACTGCTTTAAAATGTCACAATATATCAAAAATGATTCTGGAAAATAAATATTTTTGTTAGCTACAATTATATCAATCGTCACAGTTCTCATTGTACTTCTAAATAATGATAAACACTTAGTTTAATATAAATGATTGCTATTTAATATTTTTTTAAAGTGCAAATTGGAGAGCTTACCTTGTTCAATGTGCAGCCTTCTTCTAAAAGCAACCTCTTTTTGCCCTTAAATATATGCTTGTAATATATGATCGTAATCATGTCAGCAATCATTTGGCCCAAAGGAATAAGTACTCTAGGGGTTTCTGGTTGGTTCTGTTTTTGTTTTGTGTAATGAAAGCATCCTCTAAACTATGATTAAAACAAATTGTACAGCAATGAGATCACTCATCCCATAACCTACTCTTTGCTGCTGACGCTCTAGCTTGCTCTTTACACATTTTACAGTAGATTTCCGTGCAGTGGACCAATACATCCTACTTATGCTGAGCTTACACCGGACGACTTAATCACAAATGCCAGGGGTAGTTGCCAGGGAGGGATCAGGTTTTAGTTTTTTGTTCAGTGTAAATTACATATTTCCGGGCTTCTGTGACTTTTCCTAAGTAACCGTCGGTAGAGGATTAGTAGCAAACTTGCAAAAAACCTGTCTGAATAATGGTGAAACACTCACTAGTTACATTTTGAGTTCACAAATTCTATTAATACCCACTGTATTTAATCAATGCAAAATATGTCCTTGGCTGCTTCTGCACGGACCCAGAGACCCAATGGCCTCTCTCACATGGGTTACCGCAGGCGTCACGCGAGGGGGGCACCGTTTGGACAAAACAAGCCAGCAGTGGAGCACACCGTGCAGGCAGGTGGCCCGTGCACGACGTGCTCGTAGAGACGGCAGGTCCAGAACCAGTGGCAGTTTGAGCTTGTCTGGTGCCCCGGGCCAACCGCTCTGTCTGCGTCTCCCTCTCCCTGACCAACTACGATCAGGGCTCCCCACTCCAGCAAGGTTAACTGGCCCACACGGTGACATAATATCATTATGTCATTATGTCTATCACGTGACATAGAAATGAGGGATTGAAAACCGATTGCGCAAATGTCAACATTTATGCATCTATTAAAAGTAAAGAAATGTAAAGTATTTTTTCGGTGTAAAATTTATTTTGCTTGGCTTAATAAGTGTAATCAACATATAAAATGAAAGTGGTTCATTTAACATATTTTCAACCCCCCCCCCCTCCTGCATGTTTATATTACATAGATACTGTT
>JAODLI010006172.1:0-28150 GCA_027575585.1 Percopsis omiscomaycus | reverse complement strand
ATTGATTTACGCCCCCGGGGAGACCCCCTTCGCGCAGCCCCCCCCCCCCCCCCACACACACACACAGACACACAGTGAAATGATAGATTCGTATTTTTTTCAAGTGCTCGTGCCACCACCCATGTGTCATGAAAAAATGACGCCCCGGGCGGCTACTCGGTTCGCCCGTGCCAATACCACTACTGGTTGAAGGCACTGATTGATTGAGATGCAGTACTACTACTGGCCACCAGGTGCTTGGCTCCAAACTAGAAGAAGAAAATCCAACGAGAACTTCTCTTTAGAATTACAAAAAATAAATTCATAAGAATTGTCTCAAAAGATAATTTCATATCTTTTAATGACCTTGAATAATTATTGAAAATAATTGTTCCATGATCATATTAAGGCTTATAGGAGGTCATGTTGCTACCAATTAAGGGTTAACAGCATATTTGGCCCCAATACTAAAATGATAGAGGTCCTTGTAAAGCCAAACCTGGCTTCAAAACGTTCCTTCAGAAGCCTATGGATGATGTCACATGCGCTCATGTCTCTGTGTGTGTCACATTTCAAAATGCGAAAACAAACTCTGTCGCACTTTCATGCTGAATGTGAGCTGAAAAAGCAATAACGAAAGAACCTTCCTTGACATTTCCCCAGCCTTCCCACGTCGATTCTGCAGAGTATCGTCTCGCAGGAAGATAATCCGTGACACAGTGTTTCGATCAGGTACCGGGGCTCCAATCTAAAGCCATAATCTGCTATGGAGATGTGTCCTCCTCTAGACCAGTACCAGCGGCTGAGAGAGTGGCTGGCTGTGACTCTGCGTGCATAAGAGGGGATTATCTGGGAGAGTAAGGGAGGGGGGGGAATAGATATAAACAGAATGAGAAATAGAAAGATAGAGAGAAGTAAAGAGGAACATAAATACAAACAAATAAGATAATGTCTAAATGTCATAGTTGTGAGAAGGGACCTTTATGGAAGGCTTCTTTTATTCCTGTTGGAGCAGATTTGCAGAGGGTCAGTGAAGTTAACCTGGCTCTGCCCGACTATTGCTCTCAGCTAAATATTCGCTGAGAGATTATAGTCTGGAAACCCTGTTTGAAGGTTCACTCAGCCACTCTGAAGGGCGGACGAAAGTGGGGGTGGCTAAGTGTGAGGACATTGAAGTCAAGCGAAGCGTTTGTTTCGAAATGTAGTTCCAACAATGGCAGCTGTGGTAGAGCTAGATGAAGCGGTTGTCAATGCCGATTGGTTAAAGGCTGCTCCAATAGTTTTAAAATTACCCGAGGTCTACGCCCATTAGGAGGCAACACCTGGAAACAATCCCCAATGGAGCGTGTCCTGACCCATATAATTCACAAAGTGAATTTTGGGTTTGGTTATACCAGGCTAATGAGAAGTCGCTCTAGCAATGTGAATCTTCCTTTAAATCTATGGTCAATGGATCCCCCGAGGGCCCTTCTTGTCTGTCAAAAGGGTTAATCAAATATTAAATACACTTTCAACACTTCAAAAAACATTAAAGAGAGGTATTAGACAAAGACATTTAAACAATGCTTTTCATTTTGCTGAGCATGTGTTTTGTGGTTTTATCTTAGTTATTTTTCAACTCATTTGGCATGTGTGTTTTAGGTGAACAGGGTTCACATAAAAATGATAAGTTATAAAGGCAGAGGCCCCTCGCCATCAGAACTCAACAAGGAAGGTCTATTTACATCATCTAATGGAGAGTTTTGATTTGA
Source organism: Percopsis omiscomaycus (assembly GCA_027575585.1). Taxonomy (NCBI): domain Eukaryota; kingdom Metazoa; phylum Chordata; class Actinopteri; order Percopsiformes; family Percopsidae; genus Percopsis; species Percopsis omiscomaycus. The sequence goes on along the minus strand of JAODLI010006172.1, from coordinate 26,420 downwards.
ATGTCATACAGGAATTAAAGTTTGCATGATGCCTTGACAGGACAGACAGACATTCGGGGAGGGAAGAGAGAAGATTGACGCCAGGGTTGATCCCGAGAGAAGGTGAGGACCCTGCTGCCATAATGAGTTGTGACACTTTAATTAGTCTGTCACAGATAAACAGTATCAAGAAGCCCTAGTGTTCATGCTGCTGTCTAAGCAATGCAACTTAGCTAATGGGTAGAGATTACATGTGAGGGTGTGGTTTTGAAGGGAAACTCACAACTATGTTCGACCTACACCTATATAAAATGTCTTGCGTGTCATTGCGTACATGAGGCCGTCTCAGCTAATGTAACTTTGAATGTTGAAGGGACACTCTTTGAATTGTGTCCAGGAGAGTGAAGAAAGAGAATCAAGGAGAGTAGGCCTACCTTTAAGTAATTCTCATGACCTCAGGAAAAAAAACTCTGGAAAAGAACTGTGGTAATACATTATAAAGAACAATAAAACAATAACTAGATGCATTTATTGTCAATAAATGAAACACCATGCGATATGGAATTGATTCTAACTTCCAAAAAGTCGAAAGTTCAGTAGTTCTGGGTTGGTAGTTTTCACTTCCGAGCTAAATGCGTTCCATTACATCTGTCCAGAAAAACATGGACGTCCGCAGAAAAGTTTAATTAGTTTAGTTTATTTTGTTAATGTATCTAGTGACGATTTCTAGTTAACACAGCTAGATCTATCGAGCAGGTAAAGTTATAAAATGATAGGAACATCATAACATAAAAGCGTTTCTGTGTTCTCATACACACACAAATACCCATAAAGGTGAAAGATAAGGATTATCACGCTCTTGACACCGTATAGTTTAGGTAAGATAAAGCCTAAAGATAACAACCGCATACAGTAAAATAACTATATAACTATATATACTATATAACAACGCACACACACACTAACAGCTATTGTGGCGTTGGGATCACATTGCTGATTAAGCAGTGGCGTGCCAAACTGAAGAGAGATTAAAGGCACAGATTAGTAGATCTCCGTTATTTTCCATCCCAAATACTTCTGGAACCAATGGGCCGGCCACATCTCATATGCCATTCTGCACACATTACACAGAGAGCGAGAGAGACAGGGAGAAGGAGAGAGAGAGAGGGAAAGAGAGCGAGAGAATGAGCAAAAGTGCAGAGGAGGAGAGACAAAAGAAAAAGCTGATCATTTTTCAAGTGTGCATTTCCTCGGGATAAGGCGGCAGGAAAACAGAGTGGAAGGAAAAAAAGACTCACAATAAGAAATGCTAATACGTTTTGAAATTAATTAAATGATGTCGAGTCTGATTTTATCTGATGGGGATGTAATTTGTCTCTCTTTGGTCGCCCGAGGACTGTGTGTGTGCATGCAGGGTGGGTTTGTAATTAATTTGTGCCATTGGGGCATTTTCCCTGCTTTGTGCTTATATGAACATACTGTAGGCACATGCATGCATTTATATGTGCATGATCAAGCGTGTGCATGTGTATTGGTATTTATGTCAGGTCAGGTTAAAGACCAGTGAATGGCAATCTAAACACATGGGTAGTCTGCCAAATGGGCACATTATAAGTGTAGGCTGATCATCTCGGTTCAGTGGATATGCTCACCAAACCACCTAGTGTAAATCTTGTCTCATATTAAGAACCTAAAACCTTTGGGAAACCTTGCGTTGCAGAGCTCTCTCTGAATTCATTCTGCCCAGAAGTTCTTTCCACAGGTTTCATCTTGGTTCCAGTCCCCGCAATCGAGAGATTATACCATTGGTGAGTCGAGTCACTGGCACTTTGACCTGAGCAGGCCAACTGTCACTTTGGACTTTTCTCCTGTCGCGCTGAACATTCTGTTTCAGTTGGTGGTGAAATTATGTCACACCTGGTGCCAGATCTGACTGGCTTGTTTCATGTGATGATTATTTCAGAGTTAAACATATTGAACGACTCGTGAATGAGTCTTTTGAACAAATCCTTCCATTGAACTGAGGGAAATTATTTGAATCTTTCAAAATACTTGAATCTGCCATCTCAAGTTTGAGTCATGGCAAGTAGCTTGGGGACAGAGAGAGAGAGTCGTTGACGTGGAGACCATTGTCCCACAAATGGCAAGGAAAGAAAATGGGAGAAAAACTGAGAAAATAAAAAAATTTAGATACCCAATTTGTTTGAATTTCAACCACGTGGGTCTTGTAAATTGACACCAAGTAGGAAGATGTAAAAAGGGTATTGACACTCAGAACTCCATGCTCAGTGTTGAGAGGGAAAAAATGTTTGCCTTTGGCAGCAATAAGGAGCTTCATTTCTTAAGAAAGCATGTTGGAGCCTTCATCAGAGCTTATTTTGATGTGGTGATGAAACATGCAGAAAGCCCACACAGCCATCAACACAGACTGTCCACTATGATTTTGCTGTCTGTCACTGTGTGGTCCCCAATCAGCCAACACACCGAGAGCAAATTTACAGTCAGTGCCTCATTCTCGGCAAATGACCATCGCTGATTGCCATATTGTCTTCAAAGAGCAGATCTGAAGATGCGAATTAAGGGTTACACGTAATCGTTGTAATCAGCCTTGTGCGGCATTTAAATATCTTGCATCTTTGTGTAAGGAAATATCATCCTAATCCTGCTAGCATTGTACGTAATGCGCGCGAGGGGGTGAGGCCACATGAACGCCTCCATTTTTGAGAAAAGCCTGCACATACAAAGCGTATTTTCCTCGGTTCCTCAAACACAAACAGAGAGAATTCATTCCCCGTCAAGGCTAATGAACCTTTGGGAGAATTAAAGAGCTGAGGTTTCTTTGTTGCTCTCTCACTGCAGCGAAGACCTAACACTTGGTCGCAATGCAGATTAAGTGTGGCAATAGTCAAGGGTTGTTTAAAAATTACCAGTTGAAACTAAACACAAGGGGAATCTAAACGATTCGATTTTAAAGTGTCCTTATTGTGAAATTCTGCTTTTTCCTTTCCACGAGTGAGCACTTGGTTGTATCTAATAGATGGTAAAATGTTAAACCTTGCTTGAAAATTTCCATAGTTTATTTAAAAAGCATGTGATTCTACAAGTTGTTTTGATTTCCAGGCCTTAGTGACATCATTCAGGGTGTCATTAGAATTTGCCCGCCCCAAGATTGAATTGCCCCTCCCACTAATCTTGATGTGGGTGTGTTTTCTTGAGGAGCTTGGAGGGGAATCTTCTCTGCTCTTCGCCTAACTCTCCAATAGAGCAGCCAATTACAGTGGTTCAAAATCACCACCCACAACCTGTCCTTAAGAGAGGTGCTTAAAAACAATAAAACCTTTGTTTTTCAATAAACTTCACAAACATGTTTTAAAGAGCATATAGAATTGTTTTAATTTTAAAAAGAAGTGAAATAAATGACATTTATGAAGCGAGCTTGGTATTACTGCTTCCATTTGAACCTTGGAGGCTTTGCCCTATAAACAGGTTAACAATAATGTATTCAGCATTCATAATAGCAGACAGCTTGTTTCTGCCTTCCTGCTTCAGTATGACATGCGACATAATCCAAGTCCAAAGGCAACCGCAGTGCACAATTACAGTCATGTAAGCTTGTACTTTGTCACTAAATGAGCGCTTGGAGTCAGTGAATTGAGATGTGTCACTTTTAGGAATAGAACGGCACAATTATTTTGCTACTGTAAGCCCACAAAGAACTGTCATCAAACCATTGTGTTCCACATGAATAGAGTGGCATAATTGCAATGGAGAGAGACTTTTACATTGATGGCTCCTTGCTTAAGTCGCTTAATTAAAATGCAGCATTGCCCACAATGCCTCTCATATATCAGTCTGTTCATGTTATTAGTATAGCCTATTTATGTGTAAAATGCAGCCATATTATAATTTTACTTAAAAGCTATTAGCTTTACAAATAGGTAAATGTCCATTTGTCTGCTCTGTCCTTGATTAATTCTAATGTGAGGAAGTGGATGCTTCTTTTCACAGGTTAATTAGCACTTATAACTGAGGTCAAATTTGACCTATTCTCATATTTGAGACAGTCAGTAGGCGTGTCCAATGTGTCCAATAAGCTAACAGCAGAAAATGTAATGTTGTAATAGGTTGTAATATATATTACAACCTAGCCTGATGGTCCACTGCTTGGGAAACCTTGAAATCTATTTTTTTGCAGTTTTAAAATGGGAATGTTCTTTCCTACGACCACATTTTTACTGATCAGCATATAAACAGCGAAAACAACTATATTTCAAGGCTTCCCTGGCAAACCGTACCCAGTACTTGTCATAAGCAGGCTCATTATAACAGTCTTATCTTATAAAAAATTAAGCAGTTATTAATCAAAAGATCAAGTTTTGTCAGATACTGTAGCTACCTAGGAAGATGGTGGTGTTAGTGCCACATACAATAAAACCATTGATAAATTGTCTTCAATACCTCTTATGAGTGTTTCCAACTCAGCAAGACAAATGAGTTTCAATAAGCTGTGCTTTGGAAATATGATATATCAAGATTTTTGGGGGGTTTTGAGGAGAATAAGTTTTTTCCCCTTTATTATTTTTTGGTTGAGGACAGGGCCCTTACAATCTTTTCAATATTTACAAATATTGTATTTTATAACCACAAGGGGAATTCCAAACCCAGGAATGTAGCATTAAAATGCAGATGCAGATGTAGCCTTGCCTAACTAAGTGATGGATAAAATGCTGAATAACTTATTGGTATTGGTAATGAGACGAGTAGTGTTTCATAAACAGCATGCAATTAGACAATAAGATTGCCTTGTTAATCTTAATGTGTACAATGGCACCATGTACTAAAATGCTGGACATATTTTAGAGTCTCCGCTTGGGAAAATTAAAAAAATCTTTAAACGTATCATAAATAAAGTGACTCATTCAACCCCACCGCATGTTTCATATCTTCTAATTAACTTTTAATGAGCCCAATAAATCTTTCAACTTAAATGGATTTGGGCTAGTTTTGGTTGTTAGAAAACTGCTGAGTGATTCACAGCATCTAGATTCAAGTGTTCAACACTTGTGTGTTTCAATTTGAAAAATGCCTTTTTTGTTTTTTGAAGGACGGAGTGAAATATTTCACTGACCTGTAATTAATAACCTTACTCAAGGCCTACAGTCTGTCCTGCTAAATACCCCCACTATTTTCTTGTGGGGGTACTTTCTTGTAATAATCAATCCAGAATCTAGCTGCGTGTATATGTATCGACTTAGCCAAGATTTTCCTACAAATTGGTTGACAAGAGAAACTGGGCCAACATTTAGATTTAGAAGATTTAGCCTGGAAAGTTCCATGACAACAACAAACAAAAACAGCACAAACAACATTCATTACTTGCCATAACCCCAGATATCTGAGAACAGTGCGAGGTACCGCCCAAAAGGGTCACGCTGGTTACAGTTAAAGGTCATTGGACCTTCTGTGATTGGTCCTACCAGAGGGCGCTCCCTATAGTGAGATTTCAAACGAACAAGGTTTCAACTCAAAAAGCCGCTATGAAAAGCACATTCAGTAAGAATCAGTCCAGATTAGTTTCTCAGAGGTTTACCTGTTGTCTACTTAGTGGGAGGCAGTGCATGTCCGTGTGTGTGTGTGTGTGTGTGTGTGTGTGCGTACGCATGCTCTAGGGTAGAGCAGGTGGTTCAAGACACAGACAGCGCCCCGGAGGAGAATCCAATATGCTGTCCCATAATAAAAGCTGTCTAGGGGGGGATCGCGGCGCTGCTCTGTGGACTTTGGTATTCAATCTATTCAATCACAGACGGCTTGACATGCCGCGCCGCACACTGGGATTTAGACGCAGCCCTTTGGTGCTCGCCCTGTGCAAAATGAGAAAACGAGTTGCTGACACCAAGACACGACAAGACCAAACATCTTGACTTTAGTTTGGTGCTCTGCATTCCATTCTATGTATGGGTAAGGTATGTACTGTAAGACTATGTAGTATGTATGACTCCTAGTAAAAGTAACTATTATGCAAAACAATCCAGTAAAACGCTACTTTTGTTTGTGATTGGCGGGTGAAATGTTTCACCTGCCAGTTTCACCTGCCAATCAACTGAAACCCCTCCCTCACCACTCCCTTTCTAAGCGTGTATTATAACCTACGGTGGCCGGATTCAAGCTGCAATGTCAACGTAAAAATGCGAATGACGCTCTATAGAGACAGTGGGTGTTTCTCAAAGTCAAGGAAGGATCATTATTTCAAGAATGCAAACTCAAACAAACAAATCACGCCGAAGGACTGTTCTGAGGTTTAGGATCTGGGTGTTCTCAAAGTTCTCAAAGTCAAGGATGCTTCCTTGATATGATGGGTCTTTCCTAGTTGGGTCCTTCAGAGGCTAGGCCAGACTCCTTCCTAGTATTTAGAGAACACATAATGGAACAGTCTAGTGAATGTGCAGGTGTGCGTCATTAAAAAGGTCCCGCCTTCAATTCCTCTCGTACATGCGCATAGGATTGTGGGTACTTTAAGAACGCTGAGGATACACACATGCATCCTTGAAAATTCTCTGATCGAAGGACTCAGTTCCTGGTAGAATTCAAAGGATCCTAGACATCGGAACAGTCATTTGGCTGGATTGGATGACGTAGCATCCTTGAAACAGCAGCCGTTAAGGATCCTTCCTTGACTTTGAGGAACACCCACTGAGTCCTTCGATCAGAGAATTTTCAAGGATGCATGTATCTTCACCGTTCTTATAGTACATGACTTAAAACAAGAATTAAACTGGAGCAGGGATTAGATTTATTTTTATTTTTTATCCATATTAATTTTAAAACAAACTCAAAACACTGATTTGTTTTTTTATTCATCCTTTTAGAATTCCACACAATTCATTCATTTTATTATGCTTTTAGAAAGTGGTGCAGTGTCCCCAGTGTAAATGACACCTATTTACACAACTGTCCACGAAAGGGCATGTAGTGGCGGGTAGGCTATAGTGGGTGTGGAGCCTATGTGCTCTGTAAGGGCAGGCTATTCCGGACACATATCAAGGAGTGGCACAGCGAAACATTTCTGTCTGAGCATATTAGAGGCAAAATGTTATATGAACAAGTATGCCTAGGCTTCAGTAACAAAGGTATTATAGCTTAAATTCAGTAGCATTGTAACAACACTTTTAAGCTAACAATACTATTGTTAGCTTAAATATAATTATTGGATAACACATTAGGCTACTTTTAATAGGCCTACATTAGGCCTACTCCCAACACCGCTGTATCATCAAAAATGATAGCGACAACAAATCATCTGTGACAAACAGCTAGCCTACTAAATTCCCAGCAATAAAACAGCTCAGGCACTCTACCAAGATGGTAAACTTCCCACACATTTGTGGAACAAAATACATAAGCACATGTCATGTGTAAGGCAGAAGCGGGGTGGTTTTGCTGTGAAGATTGATGCACTGTCAAATTGAGCCTTCACTTCTCTTCGCAGAGGTGCGCCAGTCGATAGGCACACCTGAAGACATTTAAGGTAATTTACATTCAGGTGTGCTATCATCTCTCATATCAGGTAAAAATCCATACACTTTGTCAAAGGAGGGCCGACGCATGAGAGATAGAGGCGAGGCAGTGACGGATTGTTTCGATCACATTCTATTAACGTCTTAAGGCAAGTGATTTGACTTTGCGCGAGGCAAAAGCTCTGGGATGCAGATCTCGTTATTGGATTTCCCATGATAATGCCGTGAGATGTCTTCAGAGTGAAAAGAGACGCATCTATCAAGCATGAGCATATGTCAGAATTAATGGCACTTTATTATTAGTGTGCCGGTGTACTTCTTTCCCTTGTGTGTCTGTCTTGTGTTTGTGCGTGAGAGTGTTTGTGTGGGAAACCTGGAGTGTAAGGGTAAGCAGGGTCCTCGCTTTCTCCGTCCACAGGGCCAGTCTAGTGTATGCAGGCTCATCTGAGCCAGGTGAAGACGCCGTGCCGTGATTCAAGGCAGGAAAGCACTGATCAGCCCTGGCTACCTGCAGAGGAGAGGCTGCCCTTTGGAAGCTGGAGATTGTAAAAGTCCCTCGCAACAGGAGTGGAAATAAAAGTGCATACATATATACATATACATACAGTATATATATATATATATATATACATATATACATATACATACACATATATATATACACACATATATATATATATACATATATATACACACACACACACACACACACACATACATACGTAACGGAGGCCAGCGGTACAGCAAGGCGCTGTGCAGTGTAAACCTCACTCCCCGACACCTTAAGAGACGTGTTAGCGACCAACACTAGGGCCCATTGGGTTTTAGCCTCCCTTACTAACACGTCCGCCTCCCACGCCGGGGATCTGGGTTCGAGTCCGGTGCGGGACTCGACCGGTTACACATACATACATACATATACATACACAAATATATATATATATGCACATACACACACAGGTGCTATAATTAGAATATCTACCTTTGTATTTATTATTATATATAATGCATGTCAACATCCCATGTGCATGTATAATTATCGACAGGTTATCAACAGGTCCATGAAAACACCGAGCCACGAACCCACAAAAAAATCTGAATCCATCCTGAAATATTGATCTTTATTCATATTAAATTAAAAATATAGTTTTGACAGATTCATGTAACAAAACAGAGAAAGTATTTAAATGCTGTAGCCTTGGGTACGGTCAGCTGAAGCTGGAAATGAGTGTCGGTCAGGTCAATGGACAGGTTTTACAGATGTGTCCTAAGTGTCATAAACACAGCTGCAGCTATTGAAACAAATTTGTCTATTTGATTTAGTTGTTGTGATTAGCAAGCATTGACAATACTACAGACTCACTTCATTGGCCCACCTAAATCAAACAGACCCTTTATTCATTTAATCAGCTGCAGATGGTTACCCTGCTACACGTCTATAAAAACAATCCATTCTTTCTGATCAGAAGATACAGACCTCCTTATAGGATGATAAATGTCAGCATTTCAAATGATCTACCAGAAGCTAAAATACCTTCCAGTGTTTTTCTTACGGCAACAGCAGGGAGTTAAGCCTGGCGTCGCAACACCAGTCAACCAGTGTTACTGTGAGTGGACTAGCCACTGTCATGTGAGAGGAAACACTGATTGAACTATGTGCAAATGGAAATATAAATACCCAAGAGCTAAAATACATTAGGTCCACAAACCTCTGGGTTTAAAGTAATACATTGAGAGTAACTGGGTAGAGAGAGAGAGATACAGAGAAAGAGAATGAAAGGCTATTAATTAGTATTGCAACAGCATCTCAAGTCACTCTGCAGAGTGTATTCTGTACAAAATCTTGAAAACAAAAGTATGTCCAGAGCAGTGGATAATACTGAGACAAGCACTGGGTTTAAAAAGTATAATACACCAAATAAAGTGAGATAGAGCAGGGTTAAACACAAAGTCCACCAAGTTGTGCCAAAAACACAATCACAAATAGGGAATATGGGAGGCCTGCAAGCGACTTTTTAAAATCAAAATTCACTCTTGAAATTACATTTACATAATATGTATTTACATATAGAGATAATAATTTTCCCCAAATAACTGAAAAAAACACACAATCTTATTCAACCGAAAAAACAAGTGACAATATGTGAGGGGAAATTAGAAAATCAAAGAAGCATCATGTTCCATTTATGTACAAATGCACCTTGCCACTTCCTCTGCTACCTATAAAAATACCTATTCACATTTTGTCAGTTGATGATAGTAGTAATACTACTGAGAACGACTGCATTAATGTTTGTGACATTCTGTAAAAAAAACAAAAAAGTCCTTCCCATTTACATTTGTGTGACTAGTGTGCTTAGTCAACCGCTGTTGTCGTCCCTCAGCAATCATGGCATCGCAGACGAACTAGTGTAAAATCAGGACTATTATAAAAAGTTTTTTTATTTTTGTATTATAACATTGGAGAGTGTAATCATTTATAAGCTGCACGTGTGACTAATATGAAACGTGGGTATCTGTTGCTTAGTGTATCCAAGCCATTGTAAATCTAGATGCAGGGGTACACCTTGCCCATTATTGAACTTCTCTACACCCCCGAGAGTAGTACTCTGAACAGAACAGTACTGGTGCACAGTATTCAAGCAGTGCAGGGCCATAGTTTTTAATTAATTCCTGTGCCAACTGTGGAAAACATTGGCTAAGTTTATACTATACGAACTATAACATAGGACAAAAATACAGCCCACACTGTAAATATAATTGTAGGGTAACATAGAAATAGGATATGTTTAATGAAGCCTTCGAGTTGCCCCTCAAGCATATGTCTTGTTATAATAATGCCACCTCCAAAGACCAAGTGCAAACAATGCTATACACAGCATTTACAATCCTCACACAGATGCAGTCTCAACAGCAGTTTTGAAAGGGAATTATTGTGCTCCTTTAAGTGCCTAACTTTGCAAACGCAGCTTTAGAACAATTTCAAACAAAAGTCAGAGATGCATGAATGTAGGGCTGCTGCCATTTTCCCTTCCAGATTATGTTGGTCTTTGTTCATGTCTGTGCTGCTTGTATGGCTGCTTCCTGGTCTCCCAATGCTCAGACTCCCAAACAGTGTTTGCTACATGCATTTGCTAGTCACTTGGCGAGTGATGAAAGAGATGGAAACAATTCTGGTCTCCATGGCCATTGACAGTGCACTCACATCTAGTTCGTATTCTGCAAGCTCCACCTCCTTACCTTAATTTCCTTCTGGATAAATAAAGTATCTCCATCTATCTACAATTTGCTACGCTTTACATAGAAGTCTGGGAACTCTCAATTGAACAACGCTTGTCATCCAGGTACAAAATCACCGGCCAATCAGCGTTCTGATTGGCTGATGGTAGTTCAATTGTCTGCTAGCGCCTGTGTTTGAAAATCATTGTCAAACGTTTGTTGTTAGTTGAAGGTGGTCCAGTTGCCTGCTAATGATGTGATTGACACCTATTGGCACCTCCTGGCTAACAAATGGTTTTCCATTGAGATTTCTTAGACTATGTAAAGCGAAGCAAAGCGTAGTGGTGGAGTTTGAAAAATCAGCATGGTTTTAACCAGGCTAACTCCCATCTTCTCGACTGCTCTATATTGTAACATTGACACATGGGTGTGCTAATGTTTTTGGAATGCTAATGCCTTAGCTTTGACCCTATTGCAGAATGGCAACCTATTGCCTGCCGCTTAGTGTTTTTCAGCCATGGCCTGGGACAATCTGTCAGCCCAAGCAATTTCCCCGCAGAACAGCACACTAGAGAGGGCTATAGTGGACGAATTAACATTCTAAAAGCCCCTTGTGACGTTAGTTGGCCCCAGGAGCACCAGTGCTTTCCTCCAGAAGATTGGCTTTATTTTCCTAAAGTAATCCATTTACGAGTCCTCTCAACCACTCTTCATCCCTCTCATTGCACTTCTACGTGGCCACACAGTAGTCTACAAGCACAATGATACCTTGTGGATGATGGCGCAAAAAATTCACCTAATTAACTAACTTTCAGAACTAGGCACACAAGAGACACTTTCATTGCACACAAATACATAAGGTGGTGTAAGTAAGTGTTTGCTCTAACTGGTAAATCCTAAATCAGAATGGTGACATACCTGGCACAGCCAAAATAGGTCCTCTCAAATTAGAACAGTTACGGTATCTGGAAAAAATGCACGATAATGCACAGTGTTGGCCTCAGGTATAGCTTCATGAAAGAGTTGTGTTACCCTGGATTCCCCCACGCTTGTGGTCTTCCATTAAGCTTGAGGATTCGCTGATGAGACACGCATCAGACACAAAATTGTGGGCTTTGAGAATAAACTTCAGTAGTGTAGTCATTGCTACACTATGGCATGGTGAATGAAACGCCTTCCTTATAGTTTTGCTGATCTCAACAGGTTTAATATTCCTCTAGGCTGCCGTATCATTCACTAAAACTCTAGTGCCTCAGCTGGAGCTTGATTGGCTGATAATTACTTCACATAAAGCCTGAGAGCGGGAGATAAACACTGCGCCTGGGAAACATCTGTGTTTGGCCTTGACACTAAATCATCCTTGTCCACACCTTTCCTGTCTGGCATTTTCAATGAAGAGGCGCAGAGTTGTATAACAGTAGCTGTGCATTGGTGTAGTTCTCTCAGCAGTGAGACACAGGGAGGCATTAGTCCTAAATCTTCACTGCTCACTTTTAGCATTGTGGTTCTGGGTATGGGGTTTCTCTCTTACTGGTTAAAGTGGTTAATTTGCGACTGGAATTCCTTTTGTGGTTGACACCACCATATAGTCACTTTGGTTTGAAACTCAGAGAGCGCTACTCCTTCTACTACAGCCACATGCACTCGTGTTTCGAAACAGGAAAAGGAACCTGGGCGAGAATTTGGGGTTTCTTGGGATGCTATAACACAATCACAAGAGTGTATACCTTGCTGTACTAATTTGCTAGTGAAACAAATGAACATACTGTCATATTGAAGTCATTTGGCTGTGCCAGAGCATTAAGTGCTATCAAATATTCAACCCCAGCTTCAAACAGGCTTCAGAATCATTCATGGACAGATGCCAGGGGTTTTCCATGAGCAGCAGAGCCCGCTGCGACATCTCGCAGTATGGTATAGATTGAATTTGGGATTATTTGTGAGGAGTGTCACAACTGTTGTCAAACATCAGTACAAAAAAGTGTCTCGTGATCTTGAAGTGCTCCATGGTGAAAGTGTTGGTGGTCTCCTCAGACAGCCGCCCGCCCCTCAGTTCAAGCCTGAAGAGGATAGATATGGAGGGGAGGACAGTAAAGTCTTTCAACCATGGCAAATTTGGTTCAGTGTGCATTTTTTCTTTTGATGACACGGTTTTATATAATATGGAAAAGTGATTGTCCTCATCTGCTGTTGCATGAAGACAGTCCATTCCACAGTGCATGTCAGTAAGATGTCATTTGTTGTTTTTCTGGCTTAACCAGGGGTTTGCCGTGCCTCTGCCTCTGTGTATGTGTACACTTAACCTTTCCACGGTTGGAACTGTAGCCAGCTCCAGATTGAGACCAGACCATCATTTCCCTGATAAGCAAATATCCTACATGTCAAGTATTGCCTTCTTAAATTCATATTTCAGACAGTGTTTCCACAGACCATTCAGAAAACATCCCTGTTTAAGCGGTTCCCATCTAGTCCCGTTCCAGACATGACAGTCAGTCTCTACAGTTGATTGGTGAATCTTAACAAACCTCGTACGGAATCTTTAATGCAAGATGCTATGGAACCGGCGGTTTCCTGTCTCCAAGGATATTGGTTTTCTATATATATCGACGATGTATAAGGAAACAGGTGGAATGCTGATGAAGTGGCCCGAGCACCCTGCCGGAGCCGTCAAACGTCATTCTAGCCAACTGCTCAGAGTCGGGCGCGTTCCGCCGTACCTCCTCTGTTTTGGATTAAGCCGAGGTGATGTTTACTTTTCTGCTGGCATTGAACGGCCCTTCTTCCATGCCTCACCGCGAGTCTGACCGCTGTCATCGCGACCGATCTGTCAGCGCAAGGTCAATGGAGCTCCTGTTCCATGACAGCTTCCGACGGCTCCAGCCTCATCTAAGAGCCTGCGTGTGTGTGTGTGTGTGAGTGTGTGTTTGCATCTATATTGGATTACGGCATGATATTATTGATGGGGGTTGCAGGTCTTGCTCCAAGCGCTCTCGGTGAACATGTTTGGGATATGATATGAGGTATACATGTGTGTGTGTGTGTGTGTGTGTGTGATGAATGTATGAATTCCACTAGCGATGCAGCGAGAGGCTTTGAGCTTGTAAACATCGAAGGAGCAAATGGGGAGGAACGCACACTACGAAGCAGGCTGTTCGGCCCGGTTGCGGACCGCCGTTAAGTGCGCGCACACGTGCGTTTGTTATGCTGAGCACAACAACAGCTCTGTGTGCCTATTACCGTGCCATTCATCCAGCAAGGTGAAAAATGTGCTGTGATTTATGTGCCTCAACGGTAAACTGAAGGTCATGGGGGAAAAGCTAAAACGATGTCCTGTCCTGTCCTTAAGCAACCCTTTTTGGGTTAATTTAATCTTTTATATATAATACAGTCTTTATCTTATTGTTGTGTCTGTGACTGGCTGGTGAAGGTGATAGCAGGGCCGTTTTCTCAAGTAGAAGACACTTCAGATCATTCGATTTTCCTGCCTTTAGAGGTTCTGGCCATGGATTCTGGTTCTGGAGAAGATGCCGGTGAGAGTGAGGCTACAAATGTCATTGTTAACCAGTCCAGAGGAGGCAGAAAAGCTAGAGAGGGAAGAGGGAAGTGTCTAGAACTGGTGCTGGGGGGAACCGATAGATGATTACTACATTGGACTTAGAAGGGCGTCCAAAGGTCCATAATCCCTCACCTTTACTCCTCTACTGGCTACACCACAGTGTTCCTTTGTCTGTATGGAGGGGGTGGCAGAACGGTGCCGGGTTTCAGGGCAAACTCCGACAGGTATTCTTGGTTCTCTGCCACGGCAGGTCGAATGCGTCCGTTCTGCCGGTAGAAGAAGCGCGTGCTGCAGTCCTGCAGGTATTCGGGGTTGTGCAGAGTGGCTTTCGGGGGCAGGCTGTGCTGCCAGTATTCGGGATTGTCAAACGTGGCTTTCTTGCCTTTCTTATCCACCATAATCGTGCCACCGGTGATGCCCGAATGCAGGGTGTGCCCCGAGTGCCCAGGGTGCAGGGTGTGGGACGGGTATGACGGGTGGGCGGGGTGACCAGGGGGCACCACGTATCCGGAGGAGGAGGAGAGGGCGTGGCCTGAGGCGGAGGGGTTGACCGTCTGGGGTGCTGATTGGGCGGCTGGAGGGCCGTGGGCGGAGGTGGCGACGGCTCCGGCCAGGCCGTTCTTCTCGCCGGGGTGGTGGAACGTGTTGAGGTACAGGGGCTCGTTGACGTACTCGTCCTCCGCCCGGGGGTGCTGGCCGGCCGCGGCCCCGCCCTTATGGGTGCCGTGGTATCCCGCGGCGTCGAGTGCGGTGTGGGCCTCACCGTTGCGGCGGCGCGCCACAAAAGGGTTTTCCTCCACCGGGTTCAGAAAGTCTGCAAATGGAAGTAGGAGATGAGGGAAAGCTTCATGACGCGGACTCGGGACAAACTGAACACCGAGGGGGAACAACCATCGCAGGGACTGCAGGAAGTCACGTTTTGTGACCAAAATATCTACAGTATATGTAGCTCAGGTATGGATAACTCTTAATAAGATAACTACTCTCTGTGCTATTCATATTTGTTCATGATAAAGCTTGTTACTGTACGCGACACACTGCTCTACCTGAGCTGCCCTTCTCCCTCATGGCAGTAATGTATCCATCCTGGTCTCGCCCTCCTTTTGGCCCTCGCTCGCCCAGAAGACCAGTGGGGTCGGCACTGTAGCGCTGTCCGCTGCTGTCCTCCCCTCCAGCCAAACCTAGGAAAGGAAGATTGAAAGATTAGTATACAAGGAAGGATATTATAATTGTTTATTAACAATTACAATAAAATCTTTCACGAAACCCATAATAAATATTAGTTGAGTAAAGTAAGTTGAGTAAAGTTGAGTGAAAAAAAGAAAACCTTGTGCATTTAGCAGATGTGTGCTATAAACTGGATAAAGGCTTTCTTTTTATAACATCTACTGCTTTGAGAAGTGAACAAAGGAGGCCAGAATAATCATATCCTTTATTATTTTACCAATGCCCCGTGACCTTGCAAACACTCAACACACTTTAAAATGAGCCATTTAAGGAGGCAATGAAAGAATGAAGGAACAAAATGAAGACCGGACTGTAATAGCACCAGACAATTACACAGTAGAGCTTAATGCTAATACATCAAAGCTCCATTTTATGTCAATGTGAGGCATGTTTACAATTTGGTTTTGCTTTTATTTGTACAAAATGTGTTCACTGGCCTAAGTAGGCCTAGATATAAAACAACGAAACAAATAAAAGATGGTCCAGTAGCCCTCTGCATGGCCTCTTAGGTTATGCTATTATGTTCTGTTTTTCATCATGGAATATGTGTCCAAATTGAAATGCCTTCCTTCTCAATGGCTCTCACACCAAAATAATTCACTGCTGTTTAGAGTTTTGTGACATGGGGTTTTTCCATGGAAATGTCCCTTCTGTGGTACTCCCCTGAGAGTTTATCCTCTCATCCTTTTCCCTAAAAGCTTGGATGGTGCATCAGCTAACATGTAAAACCACACGCTACTTTGGTTTTCGCTCAAGGGGAAACTACTGTACGTTGCTTAGGTTTAAATCACAGCATGGAAGTTACTTAAGATGCAGTTCTTCTTCCGCCACTAGGTGGACGTCTAAATAAGACAACAGTCTATGGGAAAGACTGTTGTGCTCATTCTTAAAAAAAAATACAATACAAAATCAATCATATTTTCCTTAACGAGTTAGCAGTTAAAATCTAGCTAAATCACTTCTTCACTTCCAATGAGAATGTGCTCTCTCATGGGGTCATGAGAGATCACATTTTCATACAGCCGGATGCTCTACCTTGTCCGGGGGCACATGGCCGCGAGGAGGCCTTCTTCCTGAGGGTCCCATTACAGCGCGACTCCTCCTGGTTGCCGCCACCGGCTCCGCTAACAATTTGCCCCCCGCTGGCTGAGTCCTGGGAGGGCAAGCAACCTGGAGGCACGGCCGACACAGACACCACCCTGGGCAGGGTGGCCAACATGTCCTCCATGCTGAAGCTGGCATCCTGGTAGCCAAACTGGTTCTGGGTGGAACAGCAGGGAGGGAGAGTCTTTATCGAAGGGTGGTTACGACCGCTTGCCCCGGGCAACAGTTAACAGTTGGCAAACTGTTAACTATGACTGAAACACTGAAACCACACAAGCCACTGGCCATTTTTCCTGCATGTTTCAAGAAAAATGATACGATTTGAGAATAATAATGAGTTTAAATAATAAATAAATATGTCTTGTGGGTCACCACTACCTCACACACACACACCCCTGGGACGCTGAGCTCCCACTGTGCTCTATATGCGACTATATCCAGTAAATCACTCACTTCTGCTTCTCATTACTCTATCCAACCTGCTCAACCTAAAAAAAACTAAACTATTCACATCCAAGATTCTTGGTGGTTGCGCTCTTTTTTTCCCTCTTTTCATGACGGTTCGAGGCTCTGCGTGCGTGTACCGATAGGTAAGTGAACAGCATATTTATTTGTAAAAATGTTATTGTGCTATGTGTAATAATTGAACTAATTACAAGCATCCACAGACTATGTATTTGGAGTCTAATTATTCCAACAGAATTCAGAATAATGAAAACGTTGCAGCAACGACGACGGAGCAGTGTAGGAGAAATGTTGAAATATTATGCTAATAAATTATTCTTTTGGAGGCTTTTTTAGTCTCCCGTACCCTCTGAAATGCACCAAACCAAGCTGGGAAAGGACTGATGTCTTTCATTGCCATTCAGCAGGTGTTGCTCTCCTGCCTGGCTGTCTTTTCAGACACAAACACAAGGGGGGGGAGGTTTCGGAATACAAAATGGCTGACGTGCCTGGCTGTTTGAATGGCTGTGTGATGGAGAAAAGTCCAAGGAGGAGAAGCCTTTGAGCAGCCATTCAAAAAGTACTGGGGGAACTGTCTGAGAACCCCCAGCTTCATATTAGCAATTAGCTCTGTTTCCAAACGAAGAAAGCCCGAGCTCTGACAGCACGTGTCAGAATGAGAAACAGAATGGATGATGAGAATGAAAGTGAGAGGGATCTGTGTAACGTATGTTTTTAGAAAGCCAGTCTTCTATGTGTCTGGACACAGAAGACAGCCAGCAGAATAATCTCAGCAGGCACTGGAAAATGCCCATTTTAAAATGGCTATTATGTCTTTATACAAGACCCACATTACTTAGCGAATGCCTAACTGATCTGAATGAGTACTTTGCTTCTACACTAAATTGTCTCTCATAGCCATGGTACTTCCACTATGATAGTTCCCCTGCTGGGAACTAAGAAACTGAAACAATTTCTAGCACAACAGATGGGCCCATCAACAAAGGGAAATAATCTTCTAAAAGTGCTCCGAAAAATAACTTTGCTATATCAAAAAAGCCTGGCTAAAATAGGGGTTGGACATTTGATGTGAAGACTGTCTGCTGTATAACAAACTCCTGGCACTGCCAGTACCTACTCGAATATTTGAAATAATGGTCAAAGCTAATAGTAATTTGTATGCAATGAAAGGCTGCGAGAACCTCAACAATGTCTAAACGGGCAGGAGCAATGTTAAAAGCAACAATTCCTTCTTAGCTCTTAGAAAAGTATGTTTTTGTCCAAGAAACTGCAATAAATATTCAGGCCTTATCCAGAGGATAATGGGATAATTCATCCTTTCGTCGTTGGTCTTGGACCAGCTTTTTCTTAGCCATTAACATTTCATTTGAAAGCTAGAACAAACTGATTCCACTTTAGCAATGTGGCACTTTATTAAACAGCACACCTATTTGCAATTAATGGAAAGCCACAGTCACAGGCCCGATTCCTTATTTTTTTTAAATGTTTATCATTTAACCCTCCCTCACAATTGGAATAACCTGAGATCTATTTCCTTTTCTTTGGACTGATTAACTCTGAGGATGGTAGCATTAAATATTTTGCAAAAACAATATGCTTAGGTCATGGTGCACATTTACATATTCACCAACTATGTCACAACGACTCCTTGTTAGTATTATTTATTTATATTTTATATTTAAATTACATAATCTGCTGATGTCTCCACAACGTCCTCTCATCCCTATCTCAGCCCTTTTTAGCATTGTGGCTCATGCATTTAGGGTTGAGTAGCTGAGTAGAGAGCAGAAATGTCGCTTCCAGATAATATCTTAAAAGTTTTCTGTGTGACAGCTGTCTCTGCCCATGTCGACAACATCAACACACTTTCTTGGACCTGCCCTGAAGCCTTTCAAAAGGGGCAAGAAAACAACATCACTGGAGATGTTGTTTAGGAGTGGAAATAAAGGTCAAATCTGCGCTGCCTTTTCTTTGTTTCATCTTGGTTTGAACGAAACACAACATGGAACATGTGCTATGGGAACGGTCTGCAAAATAGTGAAATGTCCATGTAATGTCCTTACTGGAAACTGACATTGCTATTTTTTCTCTGTTTTCCTTGCTAATATGCTAATAAGAAAGCTAGGTCTATATGTTTAGAGATAGTTGTTATCTATTAGTTGCTAATTTGAGTTGCCTGGAGCGGATTCACAATCATTGGTGAATCATAAATGTACATCTTGTCAGCCAATCAATCAATCAATCAATCAATCAATCAGTCCATACCCTGTTTGGGTCCATGCGTGTGCGTGGTGTGTAAGCTAGTGGTGGCACGTTAAAGCCGTGGGGAACCAGGTACTCATCAGCATCCATCAGGTCTTCCAGCTCCTCCTCGTCCAGGAGGCTCTGAAAGAACTTGCTGTCGTTGGGGCTGGGCAGCTTCATGCGGTCATCACCCTGAGGAGGGGGAGAGCACCTTAATAGGGCATACCCTAGTTTTGGAGAGGCATCCCCCTTTCGACCAACTGAGCTCACCCTGATAAGGGCTCAACAATGATAATTTTTCTTTCAGACACAAAGACAGTTGAAAAACAGTGAAGGGATACCTAACTGGACAGAAATACATGTTGTTATTTGTCTCTTCAGGACAATGGGTTTCAACTTGTGTTTGAAATATTGCACACCTCAACATAAACACATGGTGCTAGAAAAAAAAGAAATAAACAGTCCCAGTGTGTCATATTTAGATTCTAAAGAGTCATTTTGTCTTGAAACTGATTCACACAAACTTACCTGATTGCCAAGTTTAGGAAAGAGTTAGGAATATTCTCAGTGTTAGTGTGTATCACTCCTAACATCACCCTAGCGGTGAGGCCATGACAGAGAGCCATGTGGCCAGCCTCAAGCCCTGCCCCAGAACAGCCGTCGACGCCATCAACCCGAAGTATCGTAAGCATTCACCTAATTTCTGTTGGGCTTGGTGCTCAATGGCTTCTCAAATGTTTGGAGATAATGTTCATCTTACCAGCAGCTATAGCAGGTGTAGTTAATAAAATAGATGAGGAAAATAATCCGTCAAGTATCAATCTTGCTCAAAGCATACCAGAGGTCATTCTGTTCTGGTATGTCATATCCACTACTGAGATGCTCGATTTATTGAAATCGGGTTACAGGTGTCTGATTACGTGTTACTGTGTGCTATCCATGATTATTATTGTTGAAGGCAGTCTTTTCTCTGTTGTTTATGTACCAGAAGACTCATCAATCCTTTGTGAAAAGTCTCACACAATTCAGATGTATTAGGCTGATTCAATTAAACTGATCATTTTATGCTATGATTATTTTACGGTTAAGCTATAAATTGGTTCTGTGCGTACGATGGTGCCCTGAGGAATTATTAATTATGAAAATGTATAATAAATAAATAAATGACATATTCATATCACAGCACTTTTAATTACAAGGATCTACAAAGCTGGTTGCCGTCTCTACCAGTATGTGTTCTTAAGTTACTCCAGTTTGCAGAATTGAATTATCGTAATTTTTTAATTCAAGATGTACTGTATTTATAAGAAGCAAGAAAGCTGCAGAGTCAACCGTTTGAAAGGTCAGTAGCTCTCTCATACTGCAAAACCTTACAGTACTTTCCTGAATGTAATGTTTTTATTTTATATTTCCTTAGATGTTTTGGTTTTTTCTTTGTTTGCTTTAGCTAATGTAGGCATCTTATTAGATATTTCTTATTAGATATTGACTTCTATTACACGTCTGAGTGTTTTTGAAAATCGCAATATAAAAGAGCTTTGATAGAATTATAATTGGTGGGAATTGATGAACAAATGTAATATTAGATTATGCTACTTAAATTAGCCCACCTGGAACAACTGACAACAGTACTTTATCCTACACGGCCCAAACTCAACTCTATTGTCCCAAACACCACAAATTCCGTGAATCCATTTATTTAACAGACAAGTGACTCAGCAAGTAAGCCGTTAGCATTGCTACCTGGATGACCAGGTATCTCTGGGGATCACGGGCCATCCGACAGAACTCAGCAGCGAGCTCCTTGAATTTAGGCCGGCTGTCTGCATCAATCATCCAACCTGATGAAACACAGATGAGAAACTTAATGTAATATACAGTACCCAACAACGGACTGTTGGACCAAAATCATTTCACAAAGTGGATTTTTAACATTTTCAACATTTATGTTCTTATCCAAAAGTCTGAACATTGCTCCTCCATTAGAATGGCCATATGTGGCCATATATTTCTACACAAGCTGTTAACTGTGCCAAGGCAGTCATGTGTGTTTGCCCCTAGAAGATACAGTACTGAGATACACAAGTCAGGTAAAAGAGAAAGACAGAGCTGGCACGAGAAAGAGAGAGGAAGTCATTTAGGGCTCTAGTTTCCGGACGGCGCAAGGCTGGCGGTAGCACTGACTCTAACTCAGACGTAGTGACAATTTTGTTGGCCGCAAGGTGGTTTTTCTCTCGCCTGGGTATGTTTGCTAATTTCCTGGCTTGCTATAAAAAAAACCACAACTCCTACTCTATTCATTAATCCGACCCTTTTACAACGGCGCCACTATTATGCCCACTTACCGCCGTCCCGAAATTAACCAAAAAGTATTGGCCACACCTTAGATCGACTTGCGCCGTGGACTTGCACCGTTTGCCTCCATTTGCACCTTTATCGAGAAACTAGGGCCCATTATGTTTTTCAGTTGAGTATTTTGGTGTTGAGTGTTTTTAGTACTTTTATTAATCCCTCTGTGGAGGAATTCTCTTATCTCGCCTAATATGGTAGGGGGCTATGTATCTTGCGCAAGTACACCTCCAGGTCGATTCCATGTCTGGGATCAAAACCAAGACCGTCTGGGTTATGACCCCACAGATAAACTAGACAGTGACTTCTGCACTCTCCTTTAACTCTAATCTCGCTGTGTGTGTGGGTGTGTGTATGTCTGTGTGTGTTTGCCATCTAAAGGTTGGCACAGATTCAGGATGGCAGAGGCCGGCCCACAAACGGAGACCAAGGTGACAGGGAGCGCCAGGGGCCGTTACTCTGAGAAGGAAAGACTGAGCCGGGGGTGGTGGTGGTGGGGGGGACACCGCCTCGCTGTCCTGACTGATCTGATCTGTGGCCAGAGGTTACGGTACCACCTGTGACTCGTCGCGGGGCGCCAGATGCTGGCCAACATGGTGGGTGCCATGGGTCATGTCATGTTAGAGAGGAGATCAGCCAGGGAAATGAGTCACTGATACGCCTCAGCTCTATTGCCTGCCCTCAGTTACTGTATCCTTGGAGGATTGGCTTTTTGCCATAGCATTTGTTTAAGAATTAAACATTTTGATGTAGCTGTATTTGTGTGGAGGGTGAGTAGCTTTAACTGGGCCATTCAAGTTTTATGTATACTTGTGGGAATTATATAAGAAACAGACCCAATATTTCAGTGTGGATATCGATTGTCCTTTCGTTGTAACAACTATAAATATCATTACAGTATGTTTACTGAGATTACATTTATTTCCATCACCATGTATTGCATTTCATGCCAATATTATACATTGGAAAGACTGACTGGACAATAGAAGACAGAATGGGTGGAATCACGTGGTGCATGTGTGCTCAGGTCTGGCGTGTGTGTGTGTGCACGTGTGTGCGCGTGTGGACCTACATTTCACCATGACCATGTAAACGTCGATGGTGCATATGGGGGGCTGGGGGAGACGCTCGCCCTTCTCCAGTAGGTCCGGGATGTCTCGAGTGGAGATCCCATCGTATGGCTTCCCTCCGAATGTCATAAGCTCCCAGATTGTCACCCCTAGGAGCAGAGGAGAGAGGAGAGGAGAGAGAAGAGGGGAGAGGAAAGGAGAGGAGAGAGGACAGAGGAGAGAGGAGAGGAGAGGAGAGAGGAGAGAGGAGAGAGGAGAGAGGAGAGGAGCAGATGAGAGGAAGGGAGAGGAGAGAGGAGAGAGGAGAGGAAAGGAGAGGAGCAGAGGAGAGAGGAGAGGAAAGGAGAGGAGCAGCGGAGAGAGGAGAGGAAGGGAGAGGAGCAGAGGAGAGAGGAGAGGAGAGGAAGGGAGAGGAGAGAGGAGAGGAGAGGGACAGGAGAGGGAATAATGTAAAAAAAAACATGAGAGGAAGCAAGAGGAAACAAACAGAATAAAATATTCGGGGAAAAGGCAAGACAAGACAGAACAGGACAAGACAACTGAAGAAAGGAGAGGAAAGCGTAGAGATTTGTTTTGACTGATTCAAATTGCCCTTGTTTTATACCATGATGTTGATGACTGTTGACAAATAGTGATGAACATTTAAATATTTTATGATTCTGTAATTTATTCTTATTTTCATAAGAAAATAAGAATAAATTACGCTCTTGTAAAAGAGATTTTAATCTTAATGAAACTTTTTTCCTGGTTAAATAAAGGTTATAATAATTAGAGAAATGGTTTGGCTTAAATCATGTGTCACCAAACTAAGGCCCGCGGGCAGACTCAGGCCCGCCACGCCCCTTTGACCAGCCTCCCGCCCCTCTGCCCCCCACTACCCCAAAAGTCTTCATGGCCAATTTGGAAAATGGAAAATTTTCCAAATTGGAAAATTATATGGAAAATTATAACATGTCT
This sequence comes from Percopsis omiscomaycus, assembly GCA_027575585.1. Lineage (NCBI taxonomy): Eukaryota > Metazoa > Chordata > Actinopteri > Percopsiformes > Percopsidae > Percopsis > Percopsis omiscomaycus. The sequence continues at coordinate 2,736 of JAODLI010006172.1, read as the reverse complement.
GCATCTGGTATTTTTTATTTTTTTATTTTAAAAATTGATATTTAGTTATAAAATGAACTATAATATTTGCTGAATTTTCGTCAGCCGACATGCTCGAGATCAAGCAATGTCAGACAGCGCATGTGCGTTGTCACACTGTCAATGTTCAGGACAGCAAAATGGCTGCAATATAGTTGACCTGGCCCCGGCCCCCCCCCATCACAGTCAGGAACGATAATGTGGCCCCCAGAGAAAAAAGTTTGGTGACCCCTGGCTTAAATGGTTTCTGTTAAAGGGCCCCAGAACCTCTGATTTTTGCCCCAACCCCAAAAACAACTGGGCACAACAAAACAAATGGTTTTGGGGGGAGGAGTAGAGAGGAGTGCAAGCCACTCAGCACTTGTGGGAGGTGCAGGAGAGGCATGCGCTCTTGGGTGTTTCAAACTCAAAACAAAATTTTTTGTAAATCAAGTTTCAACCACAAGGGGAATTCTGGTCACAAATCAAGGAGTGTCCCTTTAAAATGTGAAAATAATCTTTTTTAAATGCAAAGTTTGGCAACCCATAGTAGCTGGTAATTAGCTGGCAAGATGCAAGCAGGGTAAAGACACATTATTAGAAGAGAATATTAGAGCCTATGGTTAAAGAAGACCACTAGGGATGACCCACAACCCACTGGAAACACACTGATAGTCTTAATCAAACACACGTTATTCTCTTTGATATCATCCTTATGCATATTAGCTTTAAAAATAATTTTCCTAATGACTTTGTTAAGTGCCAGTGTGGAGGGCTTAAAAAGTATTAAAAGTATTATGGTCTGAAACCATAGATTATCATTTTAAGAGTAGCAATATTTTTTTAAATCTAGTTTAAAATGGCTTTGATATTAAAAGGGGTAGAGATCACACATTATTTTACTATTATTCACATACCTGTTAGTCTAATTACTTACAATGAACTTTCCTTAAGTTAATTTGCCCATCATGAATCCAATCATAAAATGCATTTATTGTTTAGTGTCAAAATCGTGCCCCCTCCCCTTTTATTGTAATATTGACATGATTATAACAAAAAAAGTTATTAGTTATAAATAAATAGCTAATTAAGTTGAAATTTCTGCGTAAAGATAAATATTCATTATATATCACAAACAATGATTACCGTAGCTCCAGACGTCACTTTGGTGAGTAAATTTCCTGTAGTGTATACACTCCAAGGCCATCCACTTAATGGGCATCTGCTAGGCAGAGGTACAATATGTCAGTATGAAAGGAAATACCCTCTTAAACTTTGTTTTCCACAAAGGGAAACACAAGAGCTACATGTCCCTGGGCTGAGGATCCATGCCTTTTGCTCAATGTTATCCATAATGTCCACTTTTCTACCTTGTGTATAACTTTTTTCCATTGTAGGAAACAACACCCTGAATCCAGTCCCAGTTCTCTGCCTGTGATTCGTGGGATCTAAAAACCAGGCTAAAATAACAAATAAAAAAACATACATAAAACATACTAAGACATGCCCGCATTCAAACACGCACTTATGACTCTGGCGTAGGGTGCCATTTAACAGTGTTTGGATTTGCACGCCATAAGTGGAGGCGTGAATTTGGCTGAACTGATAAAGGGACAGGGGCAGAGAGGACCAAGGATGGGTGTTTTCTGAAGTGAGAGGGTATGAAGAGGACATTGTGGGCGACATTAGCATAGGCAGAAGCTGATGTATGACGAGTCCTGAGGGACACATTTGTTTAAGACTTCATCGATGGCTTATCGTGCTAATTTTTCGCCCCATCTTCTTTCATACATAAACATTAGTGGAGAAATTACAAATGACACACATTAATACTTAATTTAACTTTGCCCTCAAAAACACACTGCATAAATACATCTGCATCTTGGTGATTTAGACAAGATTATTTATATTACAACTACTGTACCACAATCCCACTACTACAACAGCTATACCAAATGTTGTTTTTTCTACTATATAAGACCCCATATAATGCCTATTCCCAACTGTCATTGTGGACAGACTTTTTCTCCCTTTGAGCAGAAAATTCAGATTCAGTTGGTATTGCACTTGTGTTAACATGCCCTAACTTGATTGGCTATCTGACTGGGAGTGGGAGGGTAGATCAGAGATGATTGGTTACAATCCAGAAATAATGTCACATCTGGGGCCAAATCTGACCTGCTTGTTGGACAGAATGATTCTTTTCAGGGAGCAATTTAGAAATGACATGTTAGACAGATTTCCAAATGAACCCTTTCAGGTCTCTTCATTCAACACAGTTTACTAAAAAATTGGAAAAACGATAGGGGAGCTTCCACAGATATTACACTTCAATACTACGATGACCACTATCACTACCAAAGCTAACACTAAAGAATAAAAGAACAAATCAAATTGTGAGTGCACTAGAAACACAATTTCACATTTTCACCAAAAATGTGCACCCCCTTTGTTGGACACATACGTTGTGTGCGAGATATGCTGCCATGGTCTCTACCTTCCCACCGTCTGCGTTGTACTCCTTCTCGTTGACGTCCAGAAGGCGAGCCAGGCCGAAGTCTGTGATTTTGATGTGGTTCGGAGACTTGACCAGAACGTTCCGGGCCGCCAGGTCCCTGTGAACTAGCCTGCGCTCCTCGAGGTACATCATGCCCTGGCAGTGCACACGCACGCACGCACGCACGCACGCACACACACACACACACACACACACACACACACACACACACACACACACAC